>JABASH010003954.1:0-15188 GCA_019776445.1 Tomocerus maximus | reverse complement strand
ATTAAGGTTCAGTACCTTAAGCTTAGCTTACTATGCTTAGTATAACATGGAAATGGTAAGGTGATTTAGTTCGGTCACAGGACATACTTATTTTATGTACATACACAACAACGATGACACGACTGAAAGAAGTTCTAAATATATTATGTGGACTCAAACAAGTGCCTATATCATATTATTATATTTACAACACATGAGCCTCGTGGCTAAGACTGTCTTGGCATTATACACCAATAAGCAGGTATGCTCAAAAAAAGCCAAAATAACACATGCAATGCGTGTTAGAGCAAACGATAACAGCATTTTGGTTTGCTTCTAGTAGGCAACACTAAATAGATATAGCGTTCAATGAGGCATTCAATCTGCTTGTTAGTAGAGAAAACCTTAACATCGCTAAAACTTTAAGCACATTTTGTATATTACAGTAGAAATGAAAAAAGCCTTCAAGCTTAAGCTTTTTTAAAATCTAAAAAGAATCAACTTTCTGCACAGTATGTATCGAATTAGTCAAAGTTCCGAAGTAAAACTGAGCAGTCACATTGTTTTGACATTGGCTACAATAATAATCTGAAAGGAAAGTATGAATTTAAACATAAGGTTAACAAAAACATTAGATTTCGATTTAAATTAAAGAAAGGTAGGTTGACTCATCTCAAATTGCATTGGTTAGAAGTTTATTTCACCAAATTTTAATTTTCCTTTTCACAAGCATGTTACTGATGAAAGTAGCTCAATGGGACATGTAGGGCACAATGATGAGAATAGGTACTGTTCTTTCAGTGGAAAATAATGCAGACAAAGTAAGGCAGAGAAAAGAGAAAGCTTGTGTCGGCCGAGTCAATTGAAATCGACTTCATTCTCAGTAAAGGAGTAAAGGAAAAGTAAATGGGGAACATGGAAAGGAGGACTAACGATGCTAATAAACTCTTCTTCATACCGAAGTCTCTTGTGAGTTTTTGCATGAAAGAGCTCCAACAAAAAGTCTAGTCCGGCACGACTTTCTCTCTCATGGGCAACCTCACCTATCACCTAACCTAAACACCAATACTTTCTTTACACTCTTATTTAAAAGCTAGAAAGTCATATAATATGTTCTATGAAATATCACTGCTTATACGAATGCCTTCGTTACTATTTGGTGAGATCATACAAAACATGCGGATTGTACAACATTTACTATTGAGTAAACTCTACTCTTACTGCATCAATACATGCAAAACCACAAGGACCACAACCAACGTCGTATCACAAACATTATCATACGAAATCACACTATACGCTTCCTAGCGTATAATGAACTTTTCTTCCTATTAAAGGATTTGATACATCGTTTGTGTTATGAACGTCTAAAATTTTACAGATAATTATACTTACGCTGTTCACAGTGTAATAGGTGCACAGCGCACATGTCTACCATTTGCCAAAATGTACTAATTGATTTGCATTTTGCACATTAAAAATTTCAAAATTGGGTTTCATCTATCAAACTTTATTTTAAAATATTTGTGTTCAAAGATGGCTTAAAGTTTATTATTGGTACTATCCTGCGAAAAAATCTGAACATACTCGATTACCTGGAAATAATCTATTATAATAGCTTCCAAAGCCAAATGAAAAAAGCAAATGTTACCAATACCAAATGATAGCACGAGTTTTACTTATTTATTGGCTTAAACTTAAAGGTCTCACTTGCATAGCTTTCTTTTATAGATTTGGCATACAAGCCTTTAAGAAAATAATACCTATGAAAATAACCCAAAAAATAATAGTTCAGCTCTCTGCCTATTTATTGGCTAACAAATGCACGTGTATTGCTCTGCTACTATTTAGTTCTTAGTGCTCTGTTAGTTTTGTATGTGAGTAGATTTAGTGTGCGATGAGAGACAAAAGAAAGTGATCTAGAGAAAACTCTTTTGACTTTTACTCGTAGTACTTTCTTCTCATTCCTCATGCTCACCGTACACTCAATTCCTGAGAGGTTCTCCGAGAGAAGTCCAAGTCTATCTTCCCATTAGTAAGACATTGAATTATCCTCATCCCTCATCGATCCTCAAATTAATTACTCTGCTCACTTGCTCCGTCCCTAATCTTAACCCAACATCTGTGCTTCGCTTTACTTATTTCTCCAATTGTCTTTCCTTCACTCTGTATTAAGGCTTGAAGGAAAGACTTGAGTTCTAAATCTTCTTCTGTAATCATCGAAGAATATCTCGTCTTCAAGTAAAATTGCTGTGTAGGAATAAGTAGTCTGTAGTGTTTCTCCGTATGTACGAGCTTCAAATAATTTTCGTTGAGCACCGCCCCATTCTGATAGTATTAGTGTCGTCTGGGGATGTAGCTCTCTACATTCTTATCTCTGTTAAGGTAGCATTCCAAATGTAGTAATATGACAGCTAGTTAATGTCATCTGAAGTACAAAAAATCCAAATATTTATGTAACTATCGATTCTATCCAAATACTTCCTTAAGAGTACATAATATAGACGATATACACGGTTTGTAGAATGTAGACATCGGCAGCATTTATCTCACTTCATCTTTCCAGATGTGTCTTTGTCTCAGTCAGTGAGCTTTATCCAGAGTTAAGCCAAGCAGATTCTTAACAAACATCTCCACATAAATTACCGTGCTGGATCTGCTTTATGGAATTCTGGCAAAATTGTCCCAATTGATACAGTAATTCGTCTCTAGAACTGCCACTACTATTATATTCGTAAGTGATCATCTAGCAGCGCTAGAATCATTTATTGTCAATTTATGAATTTACATTCTTCCTTTTAGAGAGATTTAAAATCAGTGCCCAAATTTAATTTAAAAATAACAGAGAACATGATAAGTATACAGAAAACTTTCTTGGAAGTGTTATTGAATTTGTCAAAAAATGTATTTTCAATCTTTCTTGAAAGAAGCAGCTGTCTTCTACAACAACAGAAGAATGGCATTTCTGCCATTCAACGTCAACTTTACTTTTGCATTCATTTCATTGAACCACTTTTTCAACGTTTTACATGTTCGTAAGTTCAATAGAAAAATACATGCTATTTTTAATATTTTAAGGCCACAATGGAAAGCCAATGTAATGCCTTTTCATTGCAATGAATATTGGATTTTTCATTCCCAAGAGATTTAATACCTACTTAATCAATAAAAACCTATGATTACCTACTATACATAAACGTTATGTGTACAATGTAATGCGTATTGTCTGTACTGAGAATGAGAAAAGGAAATAAATTGGATAACGCAAACTGTTAAGGCGAACAATGATATCTCCCCAATGTAATTTGCTTTTATTTATTAGAAATCAAAGAGTACATGTTGAAACAAAAGTTGCTCAACAATAAATTATAATGACAAAGTTTGCATTTCTAAAAGTTGCTTTCTTGCTACTGACTCGCTATGTGTTTCTTAATAGTAGGTACCTACTTATATATTAAGTACATATTCTTTGTTTCTTAAGGTACTTTTGGCGTGCTGATATTGAAATACTAGGAAAACGTTTGACTTTAATTTAGTACGCATATGAAAATTACATCCGCTGAAGTTTGACTTCCTGCTAAAATATTAAATTCACTCTATTCGGTGACGAATGTAGCAAAAAACAGTTTGCCCTCGAACAATTACATTTTCTCTAAATATTGCACAACTAGTCATAACTCTTCCGAGTAAAATTCCGATCTGTACTACGAAAGCCAAACTATAGTTTCACCTCTATGATAAGACCTAGGATATTCGTACTTTGGATAATCGTATCAAATTTTCTCAAACTTTACGCACAGGGATATCAGTATCCATTAGCTTACATTAGTTACAATATTTACGAAATTTTTTTAAGCATACAAGATTATAATTTAAGTAATGGTATATAATTATATAATTTATCAATATTTCAGCAAAATAGATACGTAGTCATTTTAGTTTTATTTTCCATCATACTATTCAGAGATATTCCATTGCTAATACTGAATAAAGTAATTTAACATAAATACATTTAATCAATTTGAATTCTGTCCAGCTACGAATATTTTCCTTCAGACACTAACTTTTCCTTCAGTAAGCATTGCCATATTGGTTGCAATTAGACTCCCTTGGTGTTCTGATGTCTACAGAACATTGGATACATGGGGGTACGATATGACTCATTAAATGTTCAGTTTTTAGGGATTACTTTTAAGACAAGTTTATAAAATATGAAGTTTTTCCATTTATAAACAATATGATTCCATTCCATATTTCAGGATTTTCATTGCGTAGTATTTCTGTGCATATCTACTGAACTTGAAGTTATTGTCCAATCTCAGTGTCTCTTGAAACGTAGACTTAAGTAGTATATTCACGCTGTAGTATTAAATAAATTACTAATTGTAAGAAAGCATAAATATTAATAATAATAATGTAACAGACTTGTCATATCCTAGTCTATGCAAATGCCTTCTTTAGAAACGAGTGGGTATTTTTATCTGTTATGGTCTATACTTGAAGTACTTATGTAGGTATAACTACAAGCTTGCTATTCTCGTTAACTTGGCCATGAAAGAGTAGGTACATACTCTCTGTGTGTATTTCGTCCCTCCTAGATTTCTTAAAAGCAACAGAAATATGTAAATTTTCAACGGGAATGTAAAACAAAACTTTGCAGTGACGTGAAGGAAAGCAACTCACCATTTTAGTAGTATTTTCAAAAGCTGAGGGATTTCTCTATTATTAATAATAGAAAACTTAGCCATGAGTTACTCTTGCGACTAAGACGAGGAACATTGAGACGAGACAGTTTGTTATTTATTAAAAGTACAACCAACCCACGCACAAGCTGGGAAAACAATGAAGAAATAGAAGCGAGAATTGCATGCATTGCATCTCACTCTGAAACAATATTACATGCTATTACTTTAAATTTCAGTTCAAGACCATTAATATTTGTATATACTGACGGTATGTCTCAGCCACCTCCTTCGTCATCATTAGTAACATACCCGAGAAATTGTATTGTTTGTATTGCAGAAGTTGATCCAGACGAGACGCAATATCTTTGTTGTCTCCGGCAGCCTTAGGCTTATGTTCCTCTTCTCTCTCATTGTATGTAAGTAGCAGACTGTTTAATGTTTACTGGCAATTTATACAATAACTACTTAGAATTAATCACCGACTAAACTGTTCTGTCACTGCAGACACCTAGATATTTAATGGAATGCTCTTAGAAGTTCTCAAGTATTTAGTAGCATGAAAGAAAAAAATCCTTAATGGAATCTAATTGTGCTCAACAAATATATTTCCATTAGTCCAAGTATATTTACTTCTTCAATAATATAATTTCTTCCACATTCTACCGTTCCACAAATATTGTTGCTGTATCTAAATTCATGCGACCTATTTTTGCCATTGTGATAACAATTTAAATACTTCTTCCCCAACGCATATTATCCTTATACTTAATAAATAACAATTGCCTCTATAGAAAAGGCACATATTATGTATCCCCAATTGTTAAACTGTATTATTCACATTATTTTGTGGCAATGGACTGAATAGCTGTCAAATAAGGCAACCAAAAGCATTTCATTACTTAACTAAGTATTTTATCATGGTCTACGTCTTGCGTGACAAGATCTTTCAATTTTGCTGAAAGTTGTATAAATATTAAATGTAATTAGCTGCAGCTCCAAGACGCCCTTTTATTTTACGCCATTGTGTTCCTAGTGAGAAGAGTATTGAAAGAAAATTTAGTTTCTTAAGGTTGTGTCCTTTCTACGAGACAAAGAGGACGGACAAGTCGAATTGCCTGTGATTCGAGTTGACTCTGAGGTTGTTAGTTTGACATGGCCCTTTTTATTCTCCTCAAGTAGTGGTGATCTTCACAGCATGAATATAGACAAATACAACCTAAATTTTGTTCTATTGCCAAAGAGGATTGTTACTGGGGTCCAAAGGCTGCAACATAATTTAGGTACGGCTTTTGTATAGGCAGACTTGACTGCCACTGTACTCACTAAGTTAGCAACATGAAACGTGTGAGAAAATACTGCAAAGTAGTATAGACGACCGAGACTTTTCTGAACCGAACTTTGGTACAAGTCATAAATGTTCATAATCTATAATAATATTATTATTATGTGTGTAGGCAGCAGTGTATTTGGTTTCCTGGAGTTTCCTTCTAGCTACTGGAGTTTTCATTTACGCACTTTCCATATTCCATTGACAGGTATATAGTATAGAGAAAAGTAATGATATTATTTAGATGCACTAGCTATTAGTTATGTCCTAAGTACAAACGTAACGGGAGTATTGTACTAATAAATGTTTCTCAACGTTATTAAGAGTAGTTTATGCATGGTGCTGGTATAGCTGTTTTATATCACCCCAATAGAGAACGAGCTGATAGCAAATAAGGATTCGACTGCTGGTAGAGTAATAAAGTAGGTACCTTAAAATTCTGTAGCAAGTATTTGTACGTGCATTATGTGTGTATACTTATTGTTAGTATAAGTTATAAGGGAATATAATAAGGGACCTATTATACATAGTACTGTGATCATATAAAACAAGTAGGTACCTAATGCAAGTACTTTCTGGCTCGAATGGCACAAAAGCTGATGCGGAATACTTTAAAAGCAGTGCGTTACGTGCCTTACTGTCTAAATGTTCGTTGAAAGAGTTGCCACGGTGTAGGAATGGTTGTAATAGTGTGACACTACGAATGACTGAGTAAAGTAACACCAAAACATTCATGTAGCTAGTAATTCACAGACTGAGCTCCACATCCCATTCACTGCCTTTTCATAGTCAATCTACAGATATTCTCTAGAATGCGACAGTGTAAACGCAGACGGGAAGAAAATCACTTCTTTTGGTTTGCAAACTATAAAATATATATACCTACGTTCTAATACAATTTACTGCAATACTACAAGCACCTATATCTGTAGACCACCGATAGGTAGTCACCGTCTGTAAGTAAATTTGAGGAGGATGTCGATGTCGCCAATGGAAGGTATAGAAATAAAGGACTTTGCATAGGGCTACATGTAAATACAGCAATAGCTATTGCTCCGTGTGAAACAGATCTGTATAGTCAACTACTAGTACGTACTGCTCCAAGTTACAATGAGTATTCACGACTCTTTCCCTAGTACATCCTATGGCCATGACTATAATATAGTCAGTGTGGTTGATGTAATATGCTGTATAGGATGTTGTAGTGGTGTAAAGTTCTGTGGCCAGTATGGATATACATTAGCAGAGTGGATTGCAGATATAGGAAATGTTGGAATAGTTCTTGAAAAATAAGACCAATAAAGCCAGGCCACAAAAGTAGTAAAATGTAGGGGAAACACAATCTTGGGTCTAGAGTATCTTAATGCATGGCAGTAGCACATTGCATTGCATATAATACTGACATTCGTCTAAATAGAGGAACAGAGCTGGGCATATAAATACCTAGAAGTTTACGTTTCCCATTTGCCTTTGGAGTCGGAGATTGCTAAGTGGATGGCCCTGATGTGATGTACATACATTCGTAAAGAAAGCTTTAGAATGACATTAGTTGTGTTTTCTTGTTTGTTTCCTTATTAGAAGCCGGAGTTAGAGAGGACCACTAGTTTTTACACGATGCCATGCTCACCACTTACGTAGATATCATTGCCGAGACTTTTTTCCATTCTCCATGGGTTATTGTCGTGAAGGGAAATGGAAATGGAATAGCGGTACTTGGACTTACACTATTATTACAAATAAAATGTTGATAGGATGACTAGGCTCTTTCCCTTCCTTTCCCTTACCTAACGGGAATATGATGAAAAGGAAATGTGAACTGGCGATGAGAAAAAAGAGCTTATAGTGGAGCAGATGGTAGTCTCTGATAAAATGGACGGAGCAACTTGAACATCTCCGCTTTCTTTCTTTTGCACTGCCCTGCTTTCCTCCACTCTACTTCAGTTCAGTTTATTCTAGTGCATAGTTCAGTTAGGGTGAGACGACAGACGAGAGACTTGTTGTAATGTAATGTGATGTTATGACGAAGTGTGTGTTATGTCGTACTATTACTACTCTAAATGTAATAATAGGAGATGTGGACTCTCTTCTACTTACAACTACACACTCCTATAATATTATATCCCCAATAACAACTTCTAACTGTAGTAGTAGTAGCTACACTTACACTACTACAGAATATTAGTACTACTACTTACTACTAGAGTGCTAACGATAACTGCTGCCTATCTACATGCAGATACAGGCATTTACACACAAAGAGTAAGTAGTGCTCCTATAATAAAGCATGTGTGTATAGGTATAAGAAATAAGTACTTTAGACTTGTTATCGTTAGTTAGGGTATCTTTATATTTTATGGTCGCTGGTTTGGTTTTGCTTGACTTAACTGTGACTCTCATAGTTTTTCTTGGTTTTTCCAATGTGCCTACCTACATAAGTTCATGTGTGAGACGACGAGTGAAAGCTAGCACTAGAGCCACAACTACATCGTCCTCTATTTTCTCTGGCTTATACTAAAGATAGCTGTTGCTTTCCCGTCTGTTTTGCTTCTTGCTTTCCCTTTCCGTTTCACTTGTTCGTAGATTGCGACTTGTGTTCTGTCCTTCCTTAGTGATACATACCTATACCTAAGTACCTATATCCATGTACTAACTATGCTGCACGACACACTAGGCATATTACAAGAGGACGTGCGTCTATAGCAAGTACAAGTCAACTAAGCAAGAGTCATAGTCTTTGTCGTCGTTGCTTTCCCATCATCACATTTGGCTGAAGAATGGGGACTGGGAATGACTTGCTCCAGTCTCTTCAATGTACATACTTATACGGCTCTGCTATCTGTACTACACGCTATAATGTATCTTTATATTATATAAGTTTACTGAGTACTGTACAGCATGTAAGTACTATTTATATGTACTGTGGAGAGTGTAGTTAGTACGTGGGTATAGAGCACAGATAGTTTTTGCTTTAGTGCATAGTTGTGCTATATGTGTTGTGTTTCGCTGCTCTCTGGTTGGCTGAGTGCGTTTTGATTTGTTCTGCAGGAAGAGGATTAGAGATAAAGTACCTCAGAGAGCAGCCGACTTCTTGTTCTAGTTTTTGCAATAATAGAAGCCGTTACATTTTATAGCACTGCTTGGCCACTTGCACTTACACTCTCTCTGAAATTACACCTTTTAATCCCCAACAATGCCCTCATACCTATCACTTCACTAAAACAGCCAGCAAGTGCAAGACAAACCGACTCGTAAGTATTTTTTACTCTTTTTTCTATTTGCACTCTGCTCAGATACTAAAACTTTGGACATGAACCGAGAGTTTCACACTTACATTACAACTCCAGTCCACTCCGGTCTACTCACCTCACTTAGCATTGCACGACCGAGACTAACTGCATAGCGTCGAGTGGGCCTGGACAACGCGACGCACTTTCCAGCTACATTCTTATTGCAACCATATCAGACTATCGGGCTTATGGAGCAAAGAAATGCTCAATGACCTGAACTAACTATCGTCCCCGACTTTGCCAAAGAAATTTTTCAGGCGATAATGGACTTTTCCCCACTTTTTAAATCTTTTCAAATCTCTAATGTCACACTATGACCACAGCACTACATTACGCCCTCATCAGTTTGATCAGAGAAATCCTATTACTTTAGTTACTCCTAACGATTCTTGTAAAGAGACTTACTTTGGGTTAAAATGTCAAAATAAAACATTTTTTGACTTTTCACTTTCACGGCTTTTCATGGCAAAAGCCATTTCATCATAATTTCCCCTTTTTTAGAGATTACATGATGAACTATGTCATATCAGACAGGGTGACGTAAGTATTATGTATATTTAGCGGGGCATGTCGTCTGCGCACTAAATTACATTAGGTACTTATTATTTCTGTATGTAGTTTTGAATTTTGGTAGAAAGACCAATGCCCAGCAATTACGAAGCATGAATGTCCGTATATTATATTTATATTATTAAATGGAGACTCTGATATTATGCTATTACTCAACATAGCATTGAACACAGTAGGTACATTTTATTTTTGTTATGTAGTTATATATCAAAGTTCCGTCAATAGAGATGGGAAGAGTCACGGCATGTTTCTTTATGCACTCATAAAAGGGTTGTGTAAAATCATGACAAGCTTTTTTCATCTAACGATTGTTTTTTGGGAGGGACGTATGAGAAAATAATTACAGGTTCTTATGTTCAAAGGGATAAATTTAGTTAAGCTTGAAAAGGCACGGCGATAGTGAAAAGTACAAAGAGCAGCATATTTATACTTTCTCCTCCCAGCAATCTCAAACTATATAGGAATTTACATAACAATTTACATAACAGTCTGAAGGAATAACAGCTTTTTTCAGTTGAAAAGGCACACTGAAATTTTTGTCGTGGTTTGGTTTGGCTGTTCGGTCTGCTGCGGTAAAAATTGTTGCGTTTTTGTTAAAAAAAGAAGGTAGGTAGGCATTGTATTAAATTGGGAAGCGACTTGAATTAGAGATTGGGAATTGTTTTGGGCTGTAACAAAGAGTTAGAGTTAACATTCGTGAGCCTTATGGAGCGATAAATCCGAAATGCTAAGTGATATGAAATTGCCAGAGTAAACTTAATGAGAAATGAAATTGTGATTCCTGATTATATAATACTGAATAATACTGATCACTGATTGCAACTAAGGACGACCGCTGCTTATAGTAATTAACCTCAATAAAGACAATCGATATTTCTATTTGGTCAGGTTCTCAATTTTAAAAATACAATGTGCTTCCTGATTGAGTTGTACACAACTAATACGAGATCGGTAATTAGCTCAAAATTTCGGGATCAATTAACACGAATCTCAGTAAGTTAATTAAGTAATGAACTCGTGAATATTCGCATAAATGAACATAAGCGTATCCTTTTGCCGATCCTAATCATAGCATCGACTATCAGTCATAAATCACAATGTAATACAATGCATAGATTAAAATACGTTCCATGATCTAAAAGAGTTGTTGTTAAGTATCTTATTTAATAAAGAATATTTTAATTAATTAGTATTACAAAGTTTATTAATGGTGAACAAGCAGTAAGTACCTACAACATATTATACCCAATCATAGCATTATAACAATTATAATATAGTGCATTAAAACTGTCTCTTCTGTAACTAAGATTGTCTACTCAAATTTTTTTACACCCACCTTGACATAGAAACGTAAGGAATAGAAAATAAATGCAAAAAATGGAAGGTTGCTGAACTTAAAAATGCATAAAATTCACTAAAATAACTTGAAAGGTTCGCCCTAACAGGGTTGGATTGAAAAAAGGCGTTGCATGGTGGCATAGCAGTGAGAGAATGCAAAGGCAGGTTGTTGTCGTATGAACGTATCGTGGAATCAGCTTTCCCAGGAGTGGCGGCGGATGCATGACTCACGCCTGAATTGGTAAAAATAATTGGGATTAGGGAAAGACGGGAGAAAGCTTTCTGCAAATGGGAAGGTGAAAGCTGTCTAAAAGCAGTTGGAAGTAGAAGAAGCATGCTTCTATGGCCCTTTGCTTTGCTTTCTCTGCTATGATAGGTAGCTACCCCCCACTCGTACAAGCCACTACTTACTCGCACTCTCTACTGCATCTCGTAGAGTTTCACACACACGGAGAAAGAAACGAAGTCACGCAGTAGTGGAGGAAAAGACGGAGAGTGGTGATAGGAAAAAAGATAAACCTGTGGATCTGGAGTAAGCGAGGTGAAAAGACAGAATGTATGTTCCCAATGTTGATCTCAAATCCCAGCTGAGTTGATGCTTCAGGGTACATCAACTTTCGGTAATATCACGGAAAGGTAATGCATTAGCTTTGTATGTTTTCTGTTTGCCTTCTCAATACAGAAATAGAGAGGATTTTCTAGGGAAAAGAAGCCAACTCAGTCAATCCTAAACTGGAAAAAGAAAAGGTAAAAGGGGCCATTCGACTTCTCTTACTCTCTCGCTCATTCTCTAGGGAAATCGCTCCAAATAATGCTCGCCGAGAAGAGTCTGTCGGCTCAAGATTCACCAAAACACGGCACTCGTCCGACTCTCTGTCCATCTTCATTTATTTCTCACTCATCCCACTTCACCCATTTTTTCTCCATTCAGCAGAGTCAACGGGAACCTCATGTAGGAGAAAACTCGCACAGACAGACCACAATATCCACTAACTCTACTATTAGAATACACTACCTTCGTCTGCCCACCCAACTTGCCCGACTGCGATGGTGAGCACCCACTATAAATACCTAGCACATTATAAAACTTTATTACCAGCTACTGGATACTTCTAAGCTACTTGACTCCTACTTTCTCCATATCAAATTTCAATCAAATGACCCGTGCTTAAGATCAATACAAACTTACCACCAACAACTCCACTACAATACCAACTTCAAAAAGGGTGGAAATCTTATCTCCCTCACTCTATCCACAAATTGTCATTCAAGTCCAAGTGCACTCAACAAAAACTTGTGTACCTACTAAACTACCGCGAAATAACACCATAAATCCATTTACATTTCTTCTCGTATCATGTCTCAAAAATTATAATAACTTGCGATATTATTTTATGGTTTTCTTTATTTCCTGTATTTATTTTGTGTATGTATATACAGACAGATACTTATAATGGCTGCTCTGAGTTAGCTTCCAGCGAATTCACTTACAGTTGTGGAGTTGCAAAAGAAAGTTCTGAAGGGGCATCGTGATTTTTCTTAGTTAACTTGCAGAGTGTGAAGGGAAGGAAGAGAAAGCTGAGCTTTCTACATTCTACATACATCTTCATATATGTATTCTGTGCGTGTATCTCTCAGCCAACTGTATTTTGGGTTAGCGCAGCTGATGTCTATCTTATTTAATACCTAAGTATTATAAATATGCAGTGGGCGAGGGTGCCCATATTACATTCCCTGTGCAGTCAACGTGGATTTAGTGGAGATACGACCTGAAGGATGTACATCTTGGCTCTATCCACATGTCCATCTACCTAATACTCTCTAAAGCACTTCCCGAACTAAAAGTAAGCAAATAAAAGCCATTAGAGTCGTCGAGTCAACTAATATCGTATAATTCAGTGTGTACTAGACTGGTCTAAGTGTAGGTAGTCGCGTTAGTGTAAGGAACCATGGCTTATTTACTTATTGGATGCTAGACTAACGGATTTCTGATTCCAGTCGAGTCTCCAGTATTTTTTGTTATTGGAGACACTATAGGCTTACATACTCAGGGCTATACTTGTGTAATATGCATTTTGCTATTATTTAGTAACGGATATAGTCGGATACATTAGGGCGTTGATTTGGCTTCAGATTTGCTATTCTGTATCTGACTTATTTGCTAGTAGGGCAAACTGCTTTTCACGTGTCAACCATTTTGCATGGAGAGTGGATTTTAGAGTTTGTAGATATCGGCGGCGAGATTTCATTCTAAAATCACGGAAGCTAGTCGGAATGCTCTGCTTCAAAGGTAAATGAGCACACCCCGGCCTAATTTAGAGTCTATTGAGGCACTTCATATGGAATGTCTCCTCGCAGCCTGTCGTGACTAATCTCACCTCAATCAACCCTCCTAATGAATTCCCTTTGGTGGAGACGACAAAAAATTGTCTGCTTTACACTAATGATTCCAATAATGATACCATAGGCGGAAAGAATAGCGACACTTTCTCCTTTCATCCCAATTACATCACGTACATGGATCTCACACTCTTGAAACACTACCTTAAAAATCTCGACAAACAGCCTTTACTTTATTCTTCACTCTCCTCACTACGCTAGTCATTAGTAACTGTCATTCCAATTTCAAAAGCTTCTTATAATACTAAATTCTACCGAAAACTAAGAACACAACTGCTTTCACTCCAAGCCCTCCATTTATTCCCATCTCACTCTTTTAATGATTTTTATCTCCCTGCTCCTAGCCTCTCTCCTGCTTATCATCACAAACAAACGACTAAATTTTTAATACAATTCCATTATCTTTTCTTTGAACTTTTACTTACGTTTCCTATTGTTTCTGGCATTTGGCGCACGTAGTAGATTATAATTATAAGACTACGAGTAAATAGTACCACCGTAATTACAAACAAGGAATACGTGGCATCAAGTGTTAATAAGCAAAAATACCAATAAAATAAGTAAAAACTCCTCTGCGCAGAAAGTATTTCCAACTAGGGGGTAGTAGAAACAAAGTGAAAATATAAAACCTTTCTTGGAAATACTATAATAAGTATCAAAAGGGAAACAATAAAGTTACATTATACTATTTATGCTGTACCTTTCTATATTCCTAGTAATTTAATTAGCCAACTAGAAACTTGGTAGCTGTAGTAGAATTGGTGATGATGCTTTCTACGTAGCTAACTCACAATTAGCCTGTGTATAGTTCGTTTAATTAGAGTTTATTTTCACAGTGGAGGAGCTCACGCGTTCAAATAATGGTAGGATAACAAGTATTTATAAATTATAATCAACAAAATAGTAAGCTCATTAACGCACTGGAGCAAAGGTGGGTAGATCCATTTCTAAGTATACACAAAGACTGGAATAAAATAACGAATTGTTTTCTATCACAGGAATTACTCTCGCACTCATCTCTCCTAATGCAGCTTTCCTAGTAAATAAACAGAATCGAGCCTTGCACTTCTATCTACACTAATTCAGAGAGCGTCAGCAAACGGGAACAACAGTTTTTGAGTCAGCCAGCTATCTTTTGTCCGTGCTAGATAAGTACGTATATAGATGGTGGGCGGAAAATTCTTCGAAAGTCGTTTGTTCGAATGTTTGGTAGAATGCAAAAACAATTTGTTCGAATACCGACTGCAAAATGTTCGAATGCCATTTGTTCGACAGACTTTATGCCTTAACCTTCCATTGTAACAGAATCACGTATGCTATTGCAGTATCAAGTAGCTACTGCGTTGGATAGCTGGCCTGACCACACTCAGAAACATAAAACATATTAACAAAGCCTTGATAATTTCCATTTTACTACTTATCAATCGATATTCGAACATTCTGCTTTAAAGGTGCTCGTAGACTTCCCCCTTTGCGCATTAGATTACCCCTTTCGGGGTTGTTCATAAGACCGGTCAATTGAATATCCCTCGCGCGGGAAAGGCTATTGAGCCTTGTGAGCAACCCCGAAAGGAGTAATCTAATGCGCAAAGGGGGAAGTCT
>JABASH010003953.1:0-15188 GCA_019776445.1 Tomocerus maximus | reverse complement strand
TTATTTGCTTAAAATTACAGTTTTAAGTTTTATTTCTCTGGGTAAATATATACAGAATATTACTGTTTAGATTACAGAAATGATAAATGGCGATGATCAATTAACAGTTTATTGGTCCCATATATATTTATATATATCCCATTGAGTTTATATTGTACTAACTTGAAGCGATGAACATCGGGTACAACTTTAGAAATTAGTACACATGAGACAAAAATATTAATGATTTCAGAACAGCAGCATTTACATAGAGATTCCATTTCTATTTGTACTTCAAATGTTCTATTAAGTTATTTGTATTTTGCTGTATCGCCTTCCTAGGACCTGCGAATGAAAAAAGAAAAAATTACCAAATCATTGCAATGTACTTTACGACTTTTGTCGATTGTGATATATTATTAACATCATTAACTAACTTCACCACCAGCGTTGGATGTCATTTGCAGCCGTTCAAAATTCTTGGGAAGATATTAATCTCGTCTACATGCCTTCGACCTTGTTCGGACTCCTGTTAGATTATCCATGTTGACTGTCAAATAAAGTTCTGAAGATATCTCTGTTTTAAAAGATCACGGAAACATAATTAATTAAAGCTTTTAAGATAAATATATCTTTCGCCATAATTTACGCATTTTTAATTATAAATATAACACATTTTTAATTATTATATATGATGTTAGAATTATAAAAATTGCTATTTCTGCATTAAATTCCTATCCACTAGTAATGGCCATAAGTCTAATTATTTTCAGCAAACGCCCCAATGTAATACGATATCAAAAATTACGACATACATAAATAGATTTAATTCAGGTAGAGGGGTGAATAGGGCAGAAATCTCCATTAAATCCAGGATAACTGCATTTCATAAAATTTCATCCATTGTTGTTATGCCTGTTTGATATTCATGATCCGGCGCTGCGACAGGGATGTGAAGGAACAGGTGCTAGAAGCAAACCAAATAATTCAGACATTCATACAACCGACAACAATTGAAGTGCTGTGATTTTTTGTGTACTCTTCTGTCATTTTGCATTATTAATTAGTTGGATAAAAAGAAGTATCGAAGAGTACATAAAATTAATTGGGTAAAAGTTTTACCTCGACCCAAGAAGGGATAACAACAGTTCCACTAAAATAGTTTCACAAACGATGGAATTCATCTTCCTTGAGGTAAAAGTTTACATTTTGTTTTCTATCCTTATTCTCCAGGGTTGCGATGTGGTTACCCTTTCGATTGTTGTAACAAAAAACTCCTTTTTTATGCTTGCACTTGTACATGTGCTCAAACATCTACATTTTATTGATACATACTTGTCCATTTGTAAATTCCCGCCTGAGGTTCTGGATTTGGATTCTTTCATCAACTTCTTTGGGCCACAGCCAGCGAGTAGGGCAACACTGAAACATTTTTGAATCTCGTTGCCCCAGTACTCATCTAATATAATCCTCTAGACGTCTAGACTCGCGTAAAAGCCTCATTTCCCTGTCAATCTTTTTAAGAACAGCGGACTCCTAACCTTTAGATTAGATAGAACTTAATATTTACTATTTCATTTGTGCTCTTTCGCTTCAGCTCACTCCGAAACTCCAAAAAAGTACCCAAGTATAATGGATTTGTTAAAACGTGTCAAAATCAGCAAGTTTCAAAGCTTAATTTCTGCTGGTAGGTACACATAACCCACAAATGTTATTTTTCAAATTGGGAAATCCCTACTTTCATGCTCGTTTTTCATTTTTCATACAGAATGCTTAAAATGTCAAAAAGTTCCAAAAGGTTCGATTTGGGAAATGGCTCTTATTTCGTAACGCCCCCGACAAAATTCAAAACGAGGTTCTAGTGATATTATTGTGCAAGTATATTTCATAAAAGCAAAAGCCATCGACGGGTGCCTTTTCTGTAGTTTTTAGAAGGTTTTATTAAAAGGTATACTTAGCTACTTTAAGTAATCTACTTGGAATTGAGACACAAATAGTACATTAAGTGCAAATCTAGTTTAAGGTGCAAGGTGGTTTTGTGTGAGTTCGCCAAAACTCACAATCTACGAGAGACCGCACTAGTCGCCATGAGAAAAGGGAAGCTTGCACCAATCATTACAACCATCCGCTATTACCCTGTTAGCTGGTTATGCAATAATTTTCGAAATTTATTTCCCGTGAATCTCAGCTACAGTATCCGACAAGGATTCAAAAAAATGTAATTTTACAACTTGGTCGACATGGGAAGGTTTTATCAATATCGTGTTAGCTAGCCGTACAGACAGCCAAATATTGATGAGACCTTACAGAATTTATGTGATTTTAATTTCATGCAAGCTTCCCTTTCCCTGCATGGATCTGCCTGAATGCATAAGGATAGACTATTCTAATTTTTCATGGGAAATAAATGCAGATAATGTCATAAGTCAAAAATCACAGTGTATTATGTAACTTACTAATTAAGCTTTACACTCGTATTTTGAAAGTATGTACACTAGTCTTAGATTGATTTTCAATGAAATTCATAACGATGATATTACTATTACTCATTAATCTGAGTAGGATGTCTTACATTTACGTAAAGTGTGTATCATATCAAGTTTGTGAATTGTGACATAATACTTAATACATTTCAGTTTAGTGTATAGTTACACTTAAAAATCCGCCCTTGTTATGTTCCCGAAACGTTTCTAGTTTGTTACCTCGACAGTCGACACCTAAACGGGTTCTATTTTTCGTGTTTGGCACACACCTGAAATACCACCAAAAATGGCTTTTGATAGATAGAGCTGACTGAGATTGTTTGGTGGCTGCTTAGGTATGTATTGTTGGTAAATATATTGCAATGTCGTACAATAATGTCTATGTCTATGTAAATCATAGAAATGAGAAAGCTGAGCAAAGTTCCGTTATCTCAATATCTTTTCTTTAATTTGTGACATATTATACGACAAATTGTAGATACATATAATATATATACAGTGTATAAGCAACCACCCAACAATCTCAGTCAGCATCTATCAAAAACCTTTTCGATGGCATTTCAGGTGTGTTCCAAACACATTAAGATTAACCCCACCCAAACTACATTATATTGTGTAATTTGTGTATCATATCATCAGATATGCACCCACAATAACCAAACTCTTCGTACTAAATACATTCTTGACAGTGTAGTTTGCAGGCATGTATCCAGGAATTTGATTAAGGATAGGCACACCGACCGAATGATATTGTGTTGTATTTACACACCAAGTGAGACTAATTTTGTTGTTTTCGGCTATTTCTTGTCACAAATTATGCACATTTGAGCGACTCGTTAAGAATTTTTAGGATGTGCCTTTTTTGAATGAAAATTATTCTTTTTGTCAAATTTAAGGGGCACGTGCTCCTCTAAACCCTTGAATGGTGGCTTATACGTTGTTTTAATGGACAGTACACTTATTGCCCTAAATAGTACAAGAGTTATATGATTGACGGGAGTATATCACAATGGTACAATAATGGTTCCCATTTTAATATAGTAGGTAACTGAAATATACACAGAACAACAGCAGTATATAATTCTTTTGTGACTAGTCTGTGGATATGTTCGTGTATCATACCGAACACGGGCATTATCTTTTGTTTATGGAATTACATAAGGTACACTGGCAAAAGAAAACCTTGAAAGATTTTGCAAACGATCTAGCCTATTATTCTGCCATTCTTTGTCCTATTCTCATGATGTTCAACGTCGACATGCTCCTCATGTTTAGCCAAGAAATTCCTTTTTGCCATTGTGACTGTAATGCATAATTGAATTGTTTACATCCAGTGCTGTATATGCCAATCTAACTGACTGTTGCAATGAATAGTAAAATAATGGCATTATGGATTATTGTACCAAATAGCACTTCATAATACATACTATTGGGCTTGTTCGTGTCATCTACTGGAGTAATCAATTTAATACAATCTATAAATCTCTTCACAATGTCATTGTGTTATTCATTACTTTAAACAGAAACATGATTTTTACATCTGTAATTTTCACTATATTGATACATACATGTACAGCCAGAATGTACACCAATAAACAAACCACTGACAAATACTGGCATTCCACAAATATTTAATAATAGGATGTAGAATCCGCATTTTTGCTAGTCGAGTACTGCTAATCAAATTTTATCAGTAAATTCTTCATCAGAGCAATTAAACAATCAAATATTTTGGGTTCATAAACCATTGATGGTTTATTTGGTTTTCAATTGGTTGGTTTCAAACGTTATGAGACTTATTAATATTAACTAAATTATTTATTTAATTTATGGGGAAAAAGGAAAATGTCTTCTGAAGGTATTTCAAAAAACCAGATGATCGTATGAAAGGAAAGGGACCCTCAAAAATATTTAGTCAAATGCAAACGGTCTCACCCAGTGAAAGTTATCCTACTTGATTCCCGGAATTATTAATTACTGATAATACATAAAAAACGCCCAAAAACAAAATTCAAGCGTTTTTATAGAGTTTATGCGGAACACAGAGGCGAAACTGTTTTTTCCAAGAAACTCCGCCCTATATCCGCAAGTACTTAAGTAAGTAGTCAGCAGCAGATTGTACAGTTGAAAGCTGGAAAAAGTTTCATATGAAATTGACATAAGAAAAGAGAAAGTACGATGAGTACCGTTGGTTGGGACATACTGTACTAAGGCTATTTGGAAAATCATGTCAAGGATTCTGCGGACAGTTTTTACTATCTTATAGCAACTGTTATTTTTAAAAAATGACCGTTGTTATTTTGCTAAATTTTTTAGCAATATACTATGTCGAGATTATTTGTGTTTCGAGAGTTTGTATACTTTTCGTAGCTAAAGTTTCTGCCTTTCTGTCTTATTCGTAATACGTAATTCAAATGCATGTTTCTTTAGAGGTGTTTGAATTTCGGATGGTGTCATTTTACTACATATAGAGAATGGATCAATGGAAAAACGTTGCAAAATAAAAGAGTTTTGATGATAATCCAAGATTTTCAGGAACTGATCCGGATATTGCCTTGCGATAGGGTTGTATCTTTTGTATGAATAGGAAAATTCACAGAGAAACATTGTTTCCCAAATTCAAAGATGTTTAACTTTCGTCATAATCATTTTAGTAGCCGTACGCCTTATACAATTAAATCTTATAATCTACCATGGATAATATTATTTGGTTCACCATTCAAAGCATGCAATAAAATTATTGGAGTAAGTTTAAAGTTATTTAACTTGTGGTTTCTAAAATTTCGAAATGTCGCTTAGCCTTTAACAAAAGGTGTGTCCAAATTGAAGACTCTAAATTGTCGGGTCTAATGTATTCGCCCCCAGTGTTCTGCAGGGGTGGTGGAAGTCTATAATTATGCGGTGCTTATTTAGCTAATGTAAGTTTCCTAAACAAATAAATTATTTCAAATGAAGACATAGCAACCCAGCTCTGCAAATATCTTTGAATCGCAGTCTACCAATAATGAATAGTGTATAACAACTCTAATGTAGAACAAATACATGTATAAATAGGTCTGCAGCAAATAATTATTATCAATCTACGATATAAAAGGTCATAGTATTAATAAGGAAAAGTGGATTTCGCTGGTGGGAGGGGCGGAGTAAGATTGTATATTATATAGAGCAGTAATAATATCCAATCTAGAAAATAGGTACCTTTATTGCCATATATGTTGGATTAATTAGGAGCAGCATGAGTAAGCATAAAGATAAGTACTAGATGTGGATGTAAGTACAAATGAGAGGTCGTAGAAGTATAATTTGGTAATGGTGGTGTATGTATGTATAATAATATTGAGTAATAATGTCCGTACACAAGACAGAATGGGGTTTAAGCGTGAGTTGGAGTGTGCAGACTGGAACAGGAATGTTGAATGAGTCGAATGCAATGTACATAATGTAATTGAACTTACCTGCCATTAGTGGGACCATCAACCCGACCGACGGAAGGGAAGGAAAGCACTTGTAATATAATAAGATCCAACCAAAGAAAGTGTAGTCTGTGTCCATGATTTTTTGGACGGGGAAAGCAAAGGGGGTTACTCTGAATGCCAACTTATGGGACTGGACGGCTCTGTAGCCATGGCTTCCTTTGGCACAACAAATCCCAAACTCACTGGAACTGACTGACTACAACTGGAGAAAGGTACCTAACCCTTCCATCACAAATGCTCTGGTTCCAGACCAGATGAACTGATACGGCGACTGTTCACATTGCACTCTGCCCATCAGATGTACACGGACTCAGACCAGTCAGTGTCACCAGTCTCCTTTAAATATACGTTTAGTATTTAGTCCATTCCAAATAATTCCCTTGGACGTTTACACAGACAGATGGGAAGACGACAGTCGATTCACCATTGATTCAACGTCATTCTTCCATCTGATTCCTCTTAATATCCCTCTGGAAGAACCCTTCTCAGACATTTCAAAAGATCACTTCAGAGCGTCCAAACCAAGTTAGTTACATATTTCTGTGTTTCTATATTTAATTACTGCACAATGTCCGATCTGCACCTGTCCTCGTCTTTCTACCTCCTCAATTATGTCTCTCTTGCTGAGGAACTTAATGAAAGTAAATATTAGTTCTTCACCTTCATTTTCTCCTCACACACAAAAGTGCTTTAAATAAGTTAGTTAACTATAGTAAAGAAGTGCAACATAAGATAGTTCTGTGCTCCGTCCATTAGTAAATGTTTAAAAGGCCCTTGTAGATTGAACAGACAGGACGTCATAGGACTATCAACTCGAATTTCAGATAATCCGTTACATCAATAAGGAGGTACTCATTACTTGTAACTTACAGTGACGTAGGTGGCTAGTAAGAGAGAAGGACAGTATAGCAATATATTCTGGACACATACTCATCTAATAGCCTACTATATCTTCATTACGAAGACTAACCTTTTACTTTGGCTAGAATTACTAGAACCAGAAAAATCTTCAATTTATGCATATTGTATCAGTTTGAATGCAGACTTATAGTACTTACTCCATGCACATATACCTAAGTAACATCGAGAGATAAGATTAATTTTCACTCCAGAACTGCTCAAAGAGTTGAATGAGCCTTGTGCATCACGATAGCTAGTAATTTCGTTAGCTATGCTATTTGATTCTGTTGTTCTGGAGAATGGTATGTATGTCCTGGAAACTCGACTCAAATCTCAATGCACGCATTTGATTCTTCACTTCACTCTCCAGACTCTCCATGGTGCACCTCGCTACTTCACATCCAAAACTTCTTTTAAGTCCAGTCTTCAGACCGAAATGAACCGAAGCTGAACTTACTGTGAAGTCTCATTCCAGCAGATAGATTCAAATATACCTTGCTGGATTATTTTATTTGTGTTTTAGTGTATTTATTTCTATAGAATCAATATACGCTCCAGAATTATCTATTGTAATAGTACTTTCAGTGCACATCTACACAGTTTTTAGAGTCAATAAGACCAATGGAGAATATATATACTCATATGATAGACGGAATCGCGTAGCATCAAAAGAGAGTAATAACTATTCTACTATCAATCCTGAAAAGTAATCGAAATCAATTCCATGAAATAATATATAGCGATAAATCTATTTTTATTTATCTTTCATCGCCATTGGCTCCAACTAACAGTGAGTATCAAGTAATCAAATTACATATCCCTCATTAGAGACTATGTAGTTTTTAAATTTTGTAACATTTTATTTTAGCATTAGGTGTCGTAGGTCAAATTTCCAAATCGGCAGAACTTGTGAGCCACCTAAGCCAGACTTATTTTTTTTTACAGAACTGCTACTGGACAAGCAGTAAAAAATATAGCATAACATCATCAAAAAATTATGTTCAAGTCTGCAGTAAACATGTTTGAGTTTTGAGGTGAATCATAGAAGATTTTATTTTGACCATTTTGGACTATTTATGTACCATATATAATGGATAATGTGATTTTGTGATTAAAGTATTTCTTAGCTCTTTATATATCTATTGATTGGTTACGATTTAATTTTTTACAACAAGGATATATATCGAAATAAAATTTTGAATAGGATAGCGAAGTGCAGAATTGTCAAGCCAGCATAATATGCAGTTTTGTATAATTTGGTTGCGACATAATACAGTATTACGTGCATGTATGAAATTTAAAAGTAGTATTAAGTAGTAACCACTAAGCACGAATGATTCATTTAATTGTAATGTAATGAAACAGAGATATTTAAATTCCTGAGGCATCAATTGGTAATTGAGAGGAATGTTTGCCAGGTCATCTCTATTCGTTAATATGAAATCTAGTTGTGAATTAATAATATACTTGGATATTGTAGCTGCATGATTTCTATCTTCATTTATCTCTCTTCTCGTGTGTGCACCTAAGAATGTATAATATTATGTATAATTATATTTACACTATTACAATTAGTAAAACATTTACTTTATATCTACAGAATGCAGTTAGCTTGAAATTTAATGTGGATAGGTGGGTATGTGCTTATCAATAACAGAATTAAAAGCTTTTACTTTTACAAATGCACATTTCACTGAGTTCGCCTTCACTCTCTTGCGAATCCACGTACGCAGTAAGTCACGCACGGTATTAATCCACACTTTACGACTTCATTTGCTAATTGTAGTTATTAATACCAATTATTGTACTCCTATTGTGTGTTCTTTCTATGGGATTCTTGCAGCACGCCGACGATTGAGTCTGATTGAAAACGTTTATTCTCGTTTTGTGTCTGTATATTAATAGCCGCACATTAGTGCATTGCTGTATCATCTATGTAATATGCATAAAAATTAGGGATGAAAAGCGCAACATCATTATAAAGATGAAATGAAGTTAGCCAAGCAATCAAAACATCTTTTAATGAGTTACCATCGCAGACAGGAGATAAATGTTCCGCATTATGAGTAGGGCTATGATGTTCGTCGAGTTTAATTTATTAGTTGGTTCAGTTCATATTTCTTATTTGCATTAATTTAATGTAGTAATAAATAGTCTAGTCTATCTGTATAATCCCCCAATGCCTATATTTATTTACTATTGTGTGTATACGAATATATTTATTGTCCGTCTTCCTTTCCATGGCAGGTTGTTATAAAGCGTAAGTACACGCTCCTAAGTGAGCGGGCTATCTCCAACAAAATCTTCGTTAATGATAACGATAACAATAGGAAAGTAAATACGAACAGAAAAACTCCAATATTTTATTATGTATGAACTACATATTTTATATCTTTAGCAAACCAATGAATAGCATGCAGATTTATTTTACTCTTTGCTACTGGCTTCCAAGTTACAAGTTATGTATGTATGATGTTGTGTGTTTACTCAGTTTGCTCCTTTTCTTTTTTCTATCCACCTTGACGTCTTCAAATGAAGTAGTGCAGAAAGAATGTTTTCTTAAGCTTCAATAATTCTTCTATCCTTAGCTTATGGTTACGGGTTACCTTGTTATGTCTGTTCATTGTTCGACTACTCACATTTTAGTTTGAGCCATGTCATGGCACAAACTATCTTTTACAATAAAGCACTCTCCAACTCACTCTTATTATAATAAAATTTTTGACTATACTTTACTTACTATATTATTTATGTTCACTACATGTTCTTATAGTTTTAGATGATATCCACGTTTCCTTCACTTGCTATCTTACTGGCACCAAAATACACATAAACCAATATTATATGTAACTTGCCATTTATAACCTTTATTTCTAGTCGAGGAATACTATTTTACCACTTTTGAGCAGATGTATTTAAACTAAGAGCAAATGTTTACCACATTCTTAGGAAATGTTGTATTATATCAGTTTTTCAGCACTTTCAGAATATGACTTAAGTTTAGTTGGATTTACATGGATTTAGGTATCTAAAACCTTTAAGACTTATGGCAGTCATAGCATTTAATCATAGAACAAATGCGTCAGTCCGATATAGAATATATTTTACATTGACCTGAATTTTACATTCGCTGGCTTGCATTCTCTGACTCTCGAGTTGGTGCATGTATCTTTCGCATATTTTGTACCTATCATAATCTAACGACATACAGAAATATTTGTAAATTAATCTACCTATGGCTTATAGGTACAATTCTGTACTCTGCACAGGGGCTCACTAATTATTTACTGTAGATAAATATAGTATCCACTGCACAATTTGTGTATCCCTTCAATTAATTTATTTTCTACCTTTTTCTACCTAATTTTCTCACCAATTTAAATGAAACAATATAGAAAATGTATTTACACTGTCCCAAATTTCTTTAGCATTGAGCATAGTAGATCTTATGTTTTCCCTGTTTAATCAATCAAAACAATTTACTATAAGTGCATTAACTTTTAAGTGAACTCATGCGGTAGAAAAAAACACTTATGTATGTTTAATGTTGGCTTGGCTAAGTTTCAGGCTTGCATCACAAGAGAATCTCACACTGTACTAACAAGCAATCTGCTACAACTAAATTCTACTAACACTACGCATCATGGATTGGGCATACAACACTACGACCGGGTTAGTAGTTATCTTTTCTATAAAATGAAACGTATCGTTGCACCATTGCAGATCATAATATGCATTTTCATTGATTGCATGAACATCCTAAAATTGTATTTTCATTTCTATTCTCAATGTTAATACAATCTTAATATATGCTCCACGCTTATGCTTTGAAATGCATCACAAATTTACTTTTCATTTCTTTTCAGATTTGTTTATTTTGATCTGCTTCAGAGATTTTTTTATGATGAGAAATCTTCTATCTTTATTAATTAATTAGTAGGTACATCATTCTAATGCGCTCTAACAACATCACTTTTCAACAAGAAATAATTTCTTATCAAAGCCCAAGCTATTGCAATATCCTTATTTTTTAAACAAACTTATTATTTAGTATCCAAATATAAAGCGAAACAAAGCCCATGTACAAATGCTGATTGTCGCTCCCCAGTTAAAATTATTTTGGATGTGATTATTTTCCTAGAAATATAAAACTTGTATAATATGATATAAGATTTAATTAGTGATGACAAAATGGTAAATGAGTAACTGTATAGCTTTATAGTCATTACATTCAATATATACATATATACTGGAGGGGCCCTACCTATTTATATTGCAAATACATATCTAAATATGCAGCAATCCATTTTGTGAATCTTAATAACAATGAAGGAAAGAGAAATGGACAGAAATTATTGAAGCAAAAACATGTGTAGAACACACAGAGCTTTTCGCTAATGGTTTCATTATAAAAAGCGTATTTCCTATCTAAATCAGTTTTCTAATTGTCAATTTTAATCTCAATCACCTCCCTCAGTTCTTTGTGTACAAATTCATACGTTCCACGACTTCCACCGTGTAAATCGAAAAACATAGTTGCTATCTATCTGTGTATAAAATACATACCTAAATACAATTCAATAGTCCAACCAATTTAGTTTTGGTCATGTTACTTGGAAAGTAGAAACTGTTTTATTTAATACTCGCTTAAAGCTAGGCATCAATAAATCGATATCTTCTGGTGCAATAAACTAATTTACACGGATATCTGTATTAAATCTTGCGTGATATCGTACATAACAAAGTGCATTGTAACATTATATTTCATAATTGTGCAGATTACGACTGCATTACGAATAAGAATTTAATTACAGTTTGAAAATAGCATATCTCCCCATTGAAATTACTTCAAGTGCAAGTCACTTTAAGTATTAAGTATATTGAGTCTTAGATACAGGTAGATCATTGGAAATATCAAACATCAGAATATAAAAGTCTCATTGAATCATTGAACCGTAATCGCAAACCATTTTAATTGTAATATTGAAAAGTTGTAAAAAAAATTGTTTTTTAAAAAACATTGTCCACTTCACGTCTAAATTGAGTTACGTACGAAATGGGTTTAAGGAGTTCTTATGGGCATTTTGAGAGTGACATTGAAAATTTACATGAAAGTGAGAAATGTAAAACAGTGATAGAATTACTAATCAAACTCGCAATTAAGCACAATTATTTACTGTAGGTACGATATACGGTTTACGTGAGTGCAAAATTGACTAGTAATGAGCATTAGTATTTTCATTTGCGCTCAGAAATGCATCATGAAACAGAATCCTACATATTATGTGATTAATGAGCTGAGAATTACTTAACGCTAATTTAATAAATTGGCTGCCAATTAAAATTTTGCCGTCTGTATGTCAAGTTCTGCACCTACAAGTCCTGAACCCATTAAATCAAGTCGTTTTTCAGGGTGCGCTCTTCTAGTTCTTTCTGTTTTGAGAATTTGAAATAAATTGAACAACATTTAAAAATAGTATACCTAGTTAATAATTTGTTCCAATTGATAAAGTTGCGTAGTGTGTATATTTAAATCAAAATACTGCTTCATCTGTATTATACTTTCGCAAGATGCTATAGATATTATATAGTCAATAATATAATTAGTACTACTTTAGGTATTTGTCCTAGAATTCTTTCCATTCATTCCATTTCGCACACCGCAGCACCGGTTTCTTTCTTCTGATACTCCCTTATGTGTTCACGTAATGGTGGTTATACTACTCACATCTCACACCGTCGTCATACAACTTTTAGGGCGGTATATCGCAATTAAGTCGACACACTGTGTACGTAAGCAAGTCCGTTTGGAAGTGTAACATTTATCATGTTCTGTATTCTTAGTTGCGATATTTTGATGACCTTGTTAGCATGTGAATGTGAGTACCTATATATACCCACTGAGCACATTATACGAATATACGAATCGATTGACATACATAGACTATTGTAACAATGTCCAATCGAACCGATAGTTACAGGCCATACAAGTATTACATAGTATACTGTAACATATCTATGTCATAATATGGTAGTCACTGTAGTTGTGGCGGCAGTACAATAACATCTTTTTCTCTTATGTCGGCCCATCAGTTCCTTTACAACTATAAGGAAGGAAGCTTTTCCCCATCCAATGTCATATATTAGTAAAATTGGCACAGAAGACCATTGTGCAATTCAGATAATGCCAAGTATAAAGGTATTGGATGAGACTGAATTCAGTTGGCGAATTCATGTACTGCCTGTATTGATTAACTACTTAGTCTGACTGTCTATGAGCTATTATTGTTGGCAGTTAGTCAGTTCAATTTTTTTCCATGCGATAAATCCCCCAAGCCCCATTTAAAACTCGAATGCAAGACAGTAACTTTAAATTTAAAAAAATCTCTAATGTATTTTCGTGGAGTATATTATATATTCATCTCACGAAATAAAATTAGAATTAGATACCGATGACCGATATCATTGTTAATTGATATCGACCATCAATTTTTCTGTATTTTTCTTAGTAATTTTGCATATCATCGGTAGAAAATTAAGTATAGTGTTAAGTTACCCTTAACTTCTCCTTCCATCTACACATAGATAAGTATAGTTTCTTAATTTGTAATGGTCACTATCTTTACTGTGCAAATGGAGCATGAAGGGATCTACCTATACGAACTATGAGCGTTGAATTTGGGAATTGTTATTAAATATAATTCATATTTGAGTATTTACAGGAAATAATCATCTCCGGATATGGTTAAACTTTAAATCAAAATATAATAATCTTACTAGCCTTCGCTTTAATGCAAGCAAAATGCAAAACAAACACATTGGTATGTATCTCCTTCCTGATACCCACCAAAATTTGCAATTGTTTTTATTCCTTTTCGCTCGATTTAAAACTAGTATACCTAAGTGTGTAAAATAATGGAATGAAGCCATTAAATGAAAAAAATGAAAGCCCACAATATGTGTATTGGATAGAATATCTCAAACTATTTACTCCTCCGGTTTGAAATTTTTTATTGTAATAAAGGTATTAAAGTCGAAACAAATGTGATTACCTGTTTTGCAGACACTTTTGGATTTAACTTTGTTACAAATTAAAAGAAAATTTTTAATTGCATGTCAGAACTTACTTCACTGAAATTTGTGTCAATATTAAAATATCTGTCCAAGTTGAAAAATTTAAAATGAAAATTGGTGGAAAACTGACAGATATTTCCAATTTTGCCGTGTTCATTCATGACAATTTATCTGACGATGACATAAATTCCATATCAATTTAATTTTTCATGGTATTTCTAATAGTTTATTAATATTACTCTAATACTTTCGAATTTTTGGTAAATATGTATTCGCAGGGTAGGAGTATGTCAATAGATATTTTATTGATAACAAAATGTTTACCTCAATAAATTGCATAAGTATGTCTTTTAATCAACCCATTTGAGGAATGCAAAAAAGGATTTTGTGAGATAAAACAATTGTATATCTGTGTAGGTAATTGATTCAAGTGAATATCGTATTAAAGAGTATTAGAGTAAATCCTAACTTATTTATTAATACTAAAGGAATAGATGAAGAATGAAATTATGAGGAAAATTGCTATATTTATATTATAATGAGTAAATCTCTTTACTTAGCGTTAATGTTTACTTTGTCCATAATATGGGCTTTAATTGCAATTTTGATGCCCATGACCATAGGACTTATAATAAATATCACTCTACAACTATCTGTATTGTTTATGCGTTTGTACAAATGCACGAAGTAATAAGTAATTGTTGGTTCTGTATAGAGAATATTTTCTTACCGTTCACACACAAGAATACAGGTTTTGTATTATAAATTGTTTCGTGCGACAATTAAAAATAGGCATTTAACACAGCAAGAATGAAAAGAGTCGAACTTCAGCCAAGTGACACATCTAAAAAGTAGATCTTAAAAAATGAATTTTTTGCATGTGGTCTTCCGTTAGAGTTTGCTTCATCACGTCAAACTATTAGTTAAAGTTACTTAGGTTTCTCTTCGCATTTCACAGTTCTTGACTTTGTTCTATAACGTAACTTTTCAACGTATTTTTTATCGTTAGTAAAAACGAATGTAGCTCAAGACGACTTACAAATAGAACTCGTAGAAACATAATAACTAGGTATTAATGCTAACTTAATATGAACGTCTGTATACCTAAGATATTTAAGTAGATACTTATGATTTTCTTGTAAATAATGATGGCAGATGTACTTGCTAAGATAGTTTGTGTGCATTTATATTAGAAAATCGTGTACATTTCCACAATTTTCATCGTACACGATACACTAGTTAATAATAATAAATCTAAATTAATACCAATTTATCA
>JABASH010003952.1:0-15190 GCA_019776445.1 Tomocerus maximus | reverse complement strand
ATTAGATAGAGTGACACTGAAAAGGAAATAACCCATTACATTGCTAGCTTTGTAATAGTTAAGAATTTGTCACTGAAATAAACTAAATTCAATCAATCAATTACAGTATTCTAACATGAAAAATTTAATATTGTTAGCAGTTTGCTTAATTTTGATTTCCGTATCTGGAGCAGCGGATTACAAGCCGAGGTATCAACCAGTTGATTCTATAAGACTGGAAACATATTTAAATAATCCACGATTATGGGCAATACAAGAAAAGTGTTTGTTGAAGAATGGACCCTGCGATAGTATTGGAAGGTGGATTAAAGGTATAAGTTTGTGGAATCTGTTTGACTTAGCTTTGTTTGTTAATACTTACTTAACAAGTTCACAGCAACAATTATTAATGTATTATTGACATAGAATGGACAATTCTTTATTACAAATACAGATAAGCATAATATGGTGTGCATATGACATAATTTTGAGATTTTTAAAACAGCTCGTTTGAATCACGGTGTTGCCACTGGGGAATGCATACTGTGCACACCTCAGCAGGAAAAAGAGCTAACGAAACTGATAAACTACCTCATTGAACAACGTCCTGAATTGTATGAAGAAGGTGTAAGAAAATATTTAGCTGAGAATGGGATTTCTGCACCACCAAAAGGTCCTCGTCCCACAATTCCTTCATCATTCCAACAAGCAAAGTGATGGTGAATCATTATTTAACATGTAAATAACTAATCAACACAAATACCAATATGCAAAATAAAATACATTCAGAAACTTAAATATCTCTATATTGTATATACTTTATGATATTTGTGTGAACCACGGGCCATACGCCATAGTCCATGCGGAGCCGTCCTGGTAATTAGGACGCGTCCGCGTAGTACATACTATCCATTAAATCTAAATAAATTGCATAATAGCTACTACTAACACTATAAGTATGACTATGGTTAAGTTATTAAATAGGTATGACTTTTACCGTTCCGCTCAAAACCAAAACTTTTTACTAAACAACGAGCAAAATCTCAAGGTAGTAGTAGTAGTGAAGTGGAACTTACAACGTTACAACATGTAAGTTGTAACCATATGTATGGTGTCTTCCACTGCTTTAATTAGGCCTTGAGTCTAGAAAAACTGGTTGTTTGATGTGGGTGGACTCTGGAGTCTGGACTCTTCTGGAGTAACGTGGACAGTGAGTTCAGGAGATTATGACTTATAGCACTTAACAGCTACTAAAAGTGGCTAGGTTTTTAGTATTTATGAATTTCTATTTTGACACATTTGGTAATTCAATATAATATTAAGGTTGATGTAACGGTGCAAGTACGTTCGCTTACCTGGGTTTTCCTACACTACATCTGTACGCATAACTCGAGTAAAACCAAGCCGAATTTGAAGATGTCAACTGACATTTTAAATTTCTGGTCTATACCTCGGACCCAAGGGGCTTAGATATTGAAAATCTGCCTTACTCGTCAAGATAGGCTTTGCCGGCATCAAATTTTTCATGGCGCGAAAATGTCCGGGACTATATCTTGGCGACTAAGGCAGATTTTCAATATCTAAGCCCCTTGGGTCCGAGGTATAGATCCGTGCTTTAATTATCAGTTGAAATTTTCAAATTCGGTTTGGTTTTACTCGAGTTATGCGTACAGATGTAGAGTAGGAAAACCCAGGTAAACGAACGTACTCACACCAACCTTAAGAATGGGGGACGGTTTGCTGGTCTGAGCCAACTCCTACCCTTAAGCAATCCTAAGTTAATTAATAATTTATTGTATGCTAAGTACATACAATATACCCGCTATACCTATATAGGTACACTATTCCTATTCGTATGATTTCTTTGTCAATAAAACTTCAATTTGGAATGATTCGGTATATACAATGAACTGCCTTTGTCATGAGGAAGAAAATCTGTTCATATTTTGTTGCAATAAAATTTACATGGAAAGAATTTTCATGTTCGAAATCAGCATATTGCAGGCATTCAAAAAGCTTAAAAAAATTAGAAGGCATTTCTAATTTTATTCTATCATTTTTCATACGGACGCTATTCTCATGGAATACAATAAAGGGGGCATGATATGATATACCGATTTAAATTGCGTTATCCGTGAGCTAGTACTGACTGAACTACTGACACATAACTGATAACTGAGAGCAAAATTTTAGTAAGATAATTAATTATTATAGGTAGTTCAAAGTTTTTCCTCTTGACTTGTCAGTCACCTTGTTAGAATGTTAACTAGTACTTGTCCCAATGCCAAATTCCAATAAGTATGTGCACAGAAAATGTATCTTCTATTGAATTATAATTATTGTTACCATTACTATTCCAATTAACAATTAATTGGACTCCAATGCTATACCAGGTAGGTGAATGACATTCAGAGTGTAACGTGGGAGAATCAGCAGGTGACAGGTGTTAATGACATTAATATCTTGACTCTCGATTTACATGCCTACTAAATCTAATCAAACACTGTACCTGTAACTGCAAATGACTATAGCCAAAACGTCCAGAAAGCAGTTAAATGAAATTGAACACTTAGTCAGGATTAGAAGCATTAATTATGAACCTGATTTAAACAAATCACACTTGCAATGTCATTTCCATTCGCTTAACAGCTATCCTCCCAACATAATCACCATAATATTTAATCTACCCAAAGTTTTTGGTTCAGCAGAATGACCAGCCTTGGCATGGACAGTGAAAGAAGTTGTACCCTAAACGCGGATATACTTGATGGAGACAGTGACGATATTATTATAGAGTATCCAAACTACTCTGCAAGAAGTTCTTGCTCAACAATCTTGCTGGGGTTCATCTTGAGTATATTGCCTCTGACTACAATTACAATTGGATCTTTGTACTTCCACTCCGAGCAACACTGCCCAGCTGGACAAGATATCCCAATGTACTTGGTGATAGGAGCTACAATTTGGTTACTGCTATGCATCATCATTATAATAAAGCCCTTTCTAAAGAATAAATGTGTCACATATATTTCCATCTTTCTGGAAATTTTTTCTTTGGTTTGGCTTATTATACTGTCCCTCAAAATCTACAATATCAGTGGAACAGTTCAACATACTGATCAAGTCATAGACAGAAAACATTTTTGCGATGAAATTCTATACTTGTACTCGTTTTGGATCACTACATCTATTTTACTTGTAGTTTTGGCATCTATTATTACTGCTGTGGCCATCTTCATGTATACAAAATGCTACTATTTCAGGTAGGTAATGTGCTATGAAATTGTTACAATTGTCAGTACTAAAAATAATTGAAAAATAGTTTTAATCCCAGTATTACTAATCAATGATTGGGTACACTTAATAATATTAAATATTATTAGCTAAATTACGATTTCTTCCGATTGCGAAACTATTAGTATTGCCTACAAATTTTATAATCACAATATTCACAATATCATTATTTTTACATAGGTGTACGGATAGAAGCTGAAAACAAAGGAATGCAATGCAAATCCAAAAATAGTCATTTGGAAGAAATCATACATTCTAAATTTAACTCTCTTGATTATGTGTAAAATGTAAATAAAAAAGTAAAAATCACTCAATTGAAAATACAATGAGACAATAGACCTTCTAATTTTATCATTTTTAAACCCCTGGAGGTGGTGGCTGCATGGCAAAAGATTCTTCATGATTTTGAACGGAAGTGCCAATAGGGTTGACATTACTAATATTATTTGGAGTAATACTTCTATTCTGCCAGTAATTAGGCTGTGGTGCAGCACCAGCCCACATATTGTATTCCTGTTGATATTGAGGAGGAGGATGGGAATAGTGCATTGACTGGGGGTGTGGATTTCTATGATTGAATTGACCATATCCGTTCCCAACATGAGTTCCATCGTACTGTCCATGCATTCTTTGATTAAGATTCATCCCTGGTCCGGGCGGCCGATTCTGATAATACGGTCTTGGAGTATTGTGCCGATGGAATGGCGGACGAAATCCAGCAACGTGTGGTGGAACGAAAGGCGTTTGATGAAAGTTTTGGTAATCCATGTTATGCGGCTGAGGTGAACGGTTATAACCTTGGCCTTGATGTCTTTTATAGCCACGACGGGCAGAGTTGTCATTCGTATGTGTAAAACCATTTTGGTTTGGAATTTCCGTTGCAATAGCGTCCGCAGCAGTAGCCTTTCGTTGCTTTTGTTTTTTCTTTCGACCACCATTTTTCGCCATCCTTTCAGTATCATCGTCCGAAAACTCCTGCTCTTCTGGTGGAGCTTCTATATCGTCTTTCCATGAGGCATCAGATCCCTTCATTTGACGCAGCTGAGCAAGAAATACATACGCTACAATTATAAAATTAAAAAATTGTTAACGCCAATGGTGCTAATAGCATACGTTTTTAATTATAATTATGAACATTATGGCATAAGCAATCAGCAGGGAATCTGATTATCTATATATTATTACAGCTATTTGCTATTACCCATAGATCCATTTTAAAAACTAGCTTTAATTGTTGTACAAACAAGTTCTTTAAGTATCATACCTGTGTAATTAGTTTCAGGAGCACAATATACATTCATTCCCGGATGAACTGCATTTTTTTCAATATGCTCTTTAGAATTGAATCGCACGCAGTAATACGGTTCTTTAACTTTGCCAATTACATCAAATATATGACCAAGAGCGCGATCTCCTTCATCCAGAAATAAAACTGAATCCAAATTCAAAACAGGGATGTTCGGGACGGATTCAACAACGACTGTAAATCGGAAGTAAAATCAACAAAATTAGTGAGGAAAATGTGGAGTAAACAATATCAAATATATATTTTATTTACATCATTTTACACTATTACATTAATAATATTACACGCATTTTCATTTTGAGCATCTGATTTACAGGTATATGTATGTTATTGGCTTATTGTTTGACATTATGATTCAAGTCAAGATGTCAAATGACGTCAATCAATCAAGCGTGTCAGCAGTTTTGCAAGCGTGTATGATTGATTAAAAGCAAAAAGATCACAGGTTGGCATTCTATTAATTAAAACATATTAATAAATGCAAACTTGTTGCTTCCATTTAACATTTACTGTTAAAAGGTGCCTTAAGTTAATTTCTAATTCACTCATATCAAATATCTATTTAAATCAATTAAATTCAACAAAAAAGTAGTAAATTACCTAAAGGGTCGACGACACTCTTTATCGTTCCAATTAACTTGCATTTTTCGGGAGGCACACTAATGTGCAAGTCCTCAATAGGAGGTAAGTCGCTGAATGAAAATTCTGACCGTCGTGGAAGAGTTGACTTTTTCTTAGACTTCTTTCCTTGTTCGGTATCCGACTCGCTAAAATAAATATGAATATAAAATTCAAATCAAATCGATGCTTTTTTGTTAAGTTATATCAGAAAGATCCTGCTTGCTTGTCTATAATGTTAAATGAGCTACTAAACTAGAAATGGCAAAATAACGAAAAATAAACGAAATATTAAGTATCTGGTAACTGCACGGGTAACGTCATTCGATTTTCTTTGAACAAAACATAAGACAATTAAGACAAGAATTATCGACTAAAGTCTTAACTGCAGAGTGCAGAATGTGCAATGCAAACACGATGTCCCTTAATTCAGTCCCTTGTGTTGTCCAGTGCCTCATGCATTAAATACTCAATACTCACACTCACCTATGGTCCGAATCAGAGCTACCGTCTTCAATAGTGGCAACAGAATCTGATTCTGAATCCGACGTACCGATGGTATCGTCTTTTCTGTAAGCAACACTGCTTGAGGTGTTGTAGGGTTCCCCTGAATGTATGGTCGAAATGGTCGAATCGTGGTCCAATGTTGTTTCTGCTTTGCTTTCAATACCGCACATTTCCAAATCATTATTTTGGTCTGTATCAATCTTTATAGCCCCTTTTCCTTCCGTGTCATCCGATGTCTCTTTCTCTTCCTTTACGTTTAAATCCCCAAAATCCGTTGGTACTCCAAGATTTTTCGAAGCGGTAGTAAAATTTGGCTGTAGTATAACTTTCTGCTCCAATTTTGGCTGAGGATTAAGAACAACCTGAAGATGAACCTCTTCGTCTTCAGAAGCCTCAGATGATGAATACGTTGTAGAAATCAGTGACAATGCCCCTACCTCGCCACGACTTTCACGTGTTCCTCGGCTTAATTTTTCACACTCGTCAGGGTTGCTGAAAGTTTTCGGCATTTTCTTGCTTTTTACTACGACTATAGGTTAAAGAGAGAATATAGATTAAAATAAGGGATTCCCCGCAGCCGGAGTCTTCTAAATTGCAGTCTGGCAGGTGAATGTGTATTGAATTACTGTGACTATCGCTGATTCTTGATTGGACACTGGATCTGGAATAAACCAAAAACAATGTTCTCGTTATCAGCTTTCAGGATTTAATGCGTCATCATGTTCATGTAATGGTATGGTAAGTATATCCTTATTATCCTAATAAGTCCTTCATCAATCGACATGATTCCTCGATCGTGCGGCTCAAGAACATACCCCAAAAAGTTAATAGATAATACATTACCTTACATTACCCTTTTTCCGAAGATTACTTCAAGATCTTTTAGATTTATATCTTTATTGTGGTCCTCGTCCTCTCCTTCCGGAAAATAACGGGAGCATGGAACTTTTGCTTTGGCGGTACAGAAAGTCTACTTACCAATCAAAACAGCAGAATCTGTTATTACGACTGAGCGCGACTGATGTCGTAAATGTAAATATTATTATTTTATTTTGATAGCCTAACCTCAGCTGTCGATTTCTCGGGTTCCAGCCAGTTCCGGTTTCACTAATTAATAGCCAATAAAATAGTCTAAGTCGCATCGCATCGTATGTTTCAAGCGTATTCAACAATCGCATAGACTCATAGTTAACAGGAGACGAAGCCAATAACGAATTTGTAGATTTTCGGTAACTGTTCCTGACATTTCATTTTTAATTCAAAAGTTAAAAGTTTAGTACAATTTTATATACAGGTGACTGACGGGTTCCAATGCAATACTAAAATAAGATTACCGAAGTCATAGAAAGTTTAGTACAGTACCTATAATTTAAATGCGCAGTAACAGTTAGCGTAGTATTTAGTTCTAAAATTCTATGAAATTGTGTAATGACACTTTTATTTATTTTTTCTTTTAGAAATTGAACATGTTGAGTCACAGATGTTCTCGGGTCCTGCAAAGTATGGGGAGAAGATACTTTCAAGATAGTCAACCACAGTCAATATTTTTTCATAGGAATATTAATACTGGATCTTTATTGTCTCCAACTTCAAATAGAACCCTCATTCTGAAAATGTCTTCTGCTGTTTTAAAATTGGATCAACCACAAAGGTCGATGTTTATTCGGACGCAAGATACTCCTAATCCTAATAGCTTAAAATTTTATCCCGGCACCAAGGTACGCTGTCAAAGAGTACCTCATACCTACATTATATTTTATAATAAGTTTAACTTTATTCAATTTTGTGTACGTTTTCTATGTACAACTCTTAATAAATACGTCTTAATTCTTATTCTTTTTGAAAAAGTAGAAATCTTATATTTAGTATTGTTGTTAATATTCTCCTAACAATTTAGGTTTTAGAAAGTGGAATGACGATGGATTTTCCTAATCCACTTTCGGCTGCAAACTCTACTTTAGCTAAGATGCTTTTCAGAGTCGAGGGGATTAAGTCTGTTTTCTTTGGATCCGATTTTATTACAATCACAAAGATGGACGAAGAAGTTGATTGGAAGTTATTAAAGCCTGAAATATATGCTACGATTATGGACTTTTTTGCCAGCGGAATCCCTGTTGTGTCAGAATCTAAAGAAAAGACTGCTTCAAGTGATTCAGTGGATTCTCAGCAAGGTATGGTTTCACTCAAATATATTATTCTAAAAGCCAAAAGCCTCCAGTAAAAAAGTCTGGTGCAGGTAGCAAAATAATAGTTATTTTCTTAAGGATTATAACTATAGGATGACTTTTCTTTATTTAACGTCATTTGGTTATAAAGATTCGTGAATTGCTTACAAATATATAACCTAAAACTAATCGCATGCAATACAGCATATCTTAACGAATAGTAGACAAGACTTTCTCTTTCCTTAAGATAACTCCATATAAATTTCCCCCAACTTTCACTACGCCAAAATTTCATTCACTTCACACGGATTAAAATTTGGGAAAAGTACAGGTGAAAAGTTGGCGAAATTTGTATATGGAATCATCATGAGAAAAGAGAAAGCTCTAGGTCTACCTGTTGTGACATACGGAAGGGTAGATAATAATATGTAATGTGTTTACAACTAAACTCAAACATAATTTATACTCGTAACAATAACAGTTAAAATACAATATTCTGAAAAGAAGAGACAATATCAGGTTTTAATAATTAATTTGTAATTTTTATCTTCAAAATCGACATTTTATTTTTTAATTTATGATGAAATGTCTTTTCATAATTCCAGCTGGAGAGGAAGAGGATGAAACTGTGCTCCTCATTAAAGAATTGCTCGATTCTAGAATTCGGCCCACTGTTCAGGAAGATGGAGGAGATATACAGTTCGTAGTACGGAAACAATAAGCATTTACAGATGTTCTGTACAGCATTTTTGGGAAAGTTTAAATTAGTTTCACTGCATTAACTTTTACGGACTGTTTTAGGAATTTAAAGATGGAATAGTCAAACTTATTATGCAAGGATCCTGTACTTCTTGTCCCAGTTCTGTTGTAACATTAAAGAATGGAGTTCAAAACATGTTACAATTTTATATTCCTGAGGTATGATATAATTTAATGTAAATACAGCTGACAGTCTGAAATATAATCATTCCTTGCAATTGCAATTTGCAATATTATAGGTTCTTGGTGTTGAACAAATTATACCAGAATACGAAAAAGTTGCTGATAAAGAATTTGAAAAGTTGGAAAAGAAGCTCGCCGAAAAATCAATAGGGGGAGACGAAGGCAGTTTGGAAAAGGAAAATGACCCGATTATGAAAAATATTAGGCCGAGAAATAAAGAAAAGCCGTAATCCTTAGTAAGCAAAAATTAAGCAATAAGTAATGTATTATTAATTATTAATCAACTGATGATTAATATTCAATTAAGATTTTTGTTATCGATAACGATATCGACATATAATATTACATTGTTCACTGTAATACCATATTCACGAAACTTTTATTTCAATAGGCATGGTGAAACAATGGATTGAGATAAGGAACACAAAGACCACCCGCGTCGGGTCGACTCGAGTTGAGCGAAGGCATTGTTTGGCAAACAATGCCTCCGTTCGACTTGACTTGACTTCTTTTGTGTTCGTTATCTCAATCTATTGTTTTAACCATGCCTATTGAAATAAAAGTTTCGTGAATATGGTATTACATAATCTTTCGATGTTTGTTTTGTTGTGTTATTGATTTAACGAGAACGAGTAAATATATATAAAAATATAATGTTACCTAATAATGAATACCTATGTGATATTTGGTATGATTAGTCTTGTCGAATAGTTGAATGTTGGGCGAATTAACGTCCGTGTACGCAATTAGAATCTGTAGACATTAACACATGATTTATTTACAACAATTTTACAAAGAAACAGTCAATATGGAGTTTAGGTAATATTATTTCTTCAAGATCTTCACGTTCACATAATTAACGTGCATTACTTTTAACCTGGGAAGGTCCAGGTCCAGCACAAAATATGTTACTCTTAAGCAATTTCAAGTATGATGAAAGACAAACGTCTTCGAAAATTAATGGTTGGATTAGAATGCCTTGATATGGTAAGGCATTTGGAATGTATAACGATATCAAATGGTAGTTTTTGCATCAGCAAACTGAAAGAATTAACGAATAGAATGTACTGTATACGAAGTAATACTTGAAGTGATTATTAGTGTTTCATGCAGACCTTTTTGGCTACTTTTTCAGCTAATGCTCTTACGTCATTAAAATGCATGATATAACGTCAAATTGCCAACATTTTCGTATTCGTGCGCTACATTGCTATAATATTATATTATAACAGTATTTGCATAAATTATTCAAATCATTTTAAATCTCTAAGGAACTTATACGATATGTAGCAGTACTACTGCTGCAGAAAACCACAACTTTGAATTGTTCCTACTACATGGCTAAATAATTAAGTACCATACTACATTAACACAACCGAAGCCGAACCTTCCCAGGCTTAGGGCGACTTTCAATTGGGCGACTAGGACAAAAATAAAAGTTTGATATATTGAAAAACTCTACAACTTTAAACTACAAATTATCAATTTCCATTCCATGGCCACAGCGATCTGGTCAATTTGATCAGAACACTTTAACTTTTATCTCCCATTTTGACCTTGGAAGTCTGAGATAGAAAAGAAATAGAAAACATCATTTTATTAGTTAGATTTAATGATAAATGTACACCAGTATTAAGAAGAAAATGAGAGGAAAAGAAAATATATTTACTTACCATATAGATGCCCACAATTAGGCCAAAGAGACCGATGGCACTGCCGAAAATCTCAACGATGAGAATTTTTACAAACAGAGCAGGATTAGCGGCATCGGCTAGGGCCGCACCAGAGCCAACAATCCCCACGCAAATTCCACAAACCAAATTTACAAGTCCAACTGTGAGTCCCGCAGCAAACATCAAATATCCAGACATCCAATTTCTGTCCTTAACTTCTATAGATGTCTCAGCCAAGCCAGGTGTAAATGGCTATAATTATAGAAAACGTAAAATTATTACTCATACCATGATATCTGATCATAATATATTATTATAATATTATATTTACTACTGTTAAGCTGTTACATACAATGTTACAAAGCTAAGGTACAATAAAAGGCTGGTAAAAGGTAATAGAAATATTAAGTTAATGTAAGTACTAAAAAGATTAAAAAGAAGCAATTGATGTAACTTGATTGGTAATTGGTACCTCCAGTATATATATCTACACGCTATCAGCAATGATTACAGATATTGCGGATACTGATACAAATGTTTAAGGTTCAGAAATTTACTCACGAAAAAAGAAAAAAATAGGAAGAAACGAAAGTAGTTTAGATTTAACCTATCTACCTTCAGGTCACTTTTCGTATTGATTATAATTTGCAATATTTTGCAGCACATTAAGAATTTAAAAAATAAACTAGTTATACAATTTAGATATCATACCTCAATCATTCCAGCTAAGACAATAGCTGTAATCAGACCGTATATAGCTACGGCTTCACAAAAGATGACCGAGATCAAGTTTTTAGTTTTTATTCTTGGAGCTTTAACACCTCCTCCGATGATGGAAACTCCAGTGGTGTGTATTCCCCTTTTAAAGAAACCAGAAACATTAATAAGATGAGGCATCATATTGATCATATACATGGAGCTATCGTTTTCATGGGAGAAAATTAATTTGATTTCAATTATTTTTCACTTACAAGGCTGCTCCCACTACTGAAAGTGCGACTGAGAGACCAGCCCCTGTTGCCGCCCACATATGGGGTGACGTTTCTGTAAGGAACCTAAATAAAATTATAAGGAATTTGTTTATATTTGTAATCTTATATTAATCACTAATCGGATGGCACATTAAGTTTATTACAAACATAGAAATGTCCATTTATCTCGGTAAAGTTAAACTTTTTTAAGTTACATAATATCCAAATCTTACCATCCAAAGTCAATTCTTTCCCCTTGGCCAGTCAGAATGTAGTACAACCCTAAAATAAATGATAAACAGACATAGTCGATTATTGTGACCTCATCTGCCTTCAGCCTTATTTCATGACACACGTTGACACAAGCATATTGTTAGACTTTACTAATTTCAAGTATAGACTTCGTATCGTATTATAATAGAAGAATAGAAATCTTTAAAACTTACCAATTAGTATAATTGCACTGATTGTGCTTACAGCGATGGTGTAGCTCACAATAGCACAGACGGCCATCGTAATAATATGATGTTTCCAAATCTAGTTATTTTTAATGTTTTCCCGTTATTTTAATGACTTCAAATGTTAAACTTAATCTCAATCAAAAAGAGTCCTCTTCATTATTTCACTGCTGTTTTGGATGAGCTAAATGTTTACGCCCAGCCTCAGAAAGTCATCAGATAGAAAAATTGAATAATCTCGCACCTTTACACTCAAGTAGGAGTCACGAGAATGATTTGACCAAAGGCATCTGCTGGAGGATGAGCCAAGTGTAGCGGTGAATTGGTGAACATTGTATTTCAAGACTAGCTCAACCTTTCTGAACCCAGATGACACTGAACTAACCGAACTACTACGTACCAATTTTGAAGATTTTCTTGAATTTCCCAAAAATCTAAATCGGAAGATCTATGAAACATCTAAATCGGACGGAAGACCAATTTCGTGGTTAAAATCCTCAGTGCCATACTGCCAATAATTTAATTAAATTTACGAATATGAATACAATTTACAGTCGTGTCGCAAATACATTTCTTAAGCCGCAATGTACATCACTTCAGCTGGGTAAAAGTAAAAAATACATTTTACATTTCGAAGGAAATTCGAAATATTTGTGACATGAATGCACTGAAAGGCTTAATAAGTATAATATGTTAACCTAGCAATTTTTTACGTTATCTTTAGTTGATTCTGTCAGGTTTGCCAGCAAAAAGGCTACTGGAGGAACACGCAATGGAAAACAAGCCAGAGGAAAACATCGAACATGGAAAAAGCAAGATGGTAATTGGGCTCATTATGGGGATATTCTTGCAACGCAAAATAGACCAAATTGGCTTGCAGGGCTAAATGTATGTTTATAAAATACTGTCTGAAAATTGTAGCAAATTCTCATCTCTTTGAAATAATAGTTTTTGCTGACTAAAGATAAAAGGTAAATGACTAATAATTTTCTTTGTAAAGGTGTATATGGGAAATCATCTCGTTCTTAGTGCAATGAAATCCGGAAAGGTCCGCGTCACTTGTGAAATCCCCGACTTGGACTTGAGTAATGAAACGGCTGCAAAGTATTTTGGAGACAGAAAGCCAGGTGTACCATTCTTTAAGAAATACTTTCATGTTATCCCAAAGGAGCAACACACACGATTTAAATTAATTGATCAGATTTAATTTAAAAAATATTTTTGTGAGTTCATACTTAAGCATAACATTTACTACTATCTATTACTCCTATAATAATATTATTATTACTGAATAGTGATGCTGATTGAACAATCAGTTTTTGAGTTGTATATATAAACTGTATTAAATGGCTTGTCTTGGACCATTGTAGAAATTGTTTGGATTTCGTATAGTGTCTTTGTACTTGTACACAAATAATTATAATTACATTCAAAGTTGATTAGATTATAGTAACACTACGTAACATTCTTCGTATTTTGGTGGAGGTGATTCTTCTAAAGTGTCTTCCTCGTTTTTGGTGCTTGTGCTTGTACAGTCCATTTTTACGGGGTATAAAAAAATTTCCTCATATTTCGGAGGTGTATCATGATGATCATGTACACGACTTACAGAATTCAATAGTGTTGAGTTTAGCTGAGATACGATTGCTTCTTGATGTACACATCCAGTGTTGCTACCATATCTGAAGATGTCATTCCGTACATTTTGCTGCAAACTCTAAAGCAAAAAATCTATACAGCCAATAAATCCCCTCCTTCTCCAAATACATTACTTAAACTGGATATCACAGCTTTGAAAATATCTTAACTTACCTCTTCCTCTCTTCTCGAAGAGCAAAATCCTATAGTTTTTAATACTTGTTTTACAAGCATTAGAAGTAACATACAAATCGACACTATTATAACTGAATCGATGATAGTTAATGCAGTATTTAAGCTACTTGAACCATTAAAATAAGAAATTGATCCTTTTAAGGCGGAGGAAGACATGGTTGACATATTATATGATATCTGGGATACACTTATTGCAACTTACATGGGTGATGATGTTCGCTATTAAAAAACTATTACACACAGTTCAGAAGAATTCATAATCAAGATCATAAACATAAAAATGATAAAACTATTAAACTATGTATGACTACTCTATCTACTCTGCTCTACTATACTACATAATAGTTTTAAGAGCACAAGGGTATTTTGAGACAAAAGTGATAAATGTAGAATAAATCCAGTAAGATCTCGCCAACGGCCATACCACGTTGAACACACCAGTTCTCGTCCGATCACTGAAGTTAAGCAACGTCGGGCCCGGTTAGTACTTGGATGGGTGACCGCCTGGGAACCCCGGGTGCTGTTGGTACCTTTTTTGCTTTTTTAACTTTTGCATTAAATTATTCGATTTTCATTTACTCTATTCGAAATAGGAAAAATAAAATAGTTTTTGGTTAGTGCTGTAAAAACATTATTTTTATAAATAGTTGGTTAATGCAGTAAAAAAATATCTCCATTAAACGATGAAGATCCTTAAGATTTTGTGTGATAATAATACATATTATTGCCTAATAAATTAGCGAGTTCTGAAAATGAAGAGTATTACTTCAAGATTACAGAGATTATAACATACAAACTATGCAGAACCACAGTAGAACAGGACCGTGAGAGTGAGAACTCCAAGTAAACCGTATAATAATTTAGAATTTTTAGGATATGCGGGGTTGGTTGCGTGTTGGGAGTTTTGGAACTTAGCACGAAAACTGGAAATGACTAAATGACACAAATACATTGTTAATTTGAAATAGAAATTAAAATGTACCTCGAACTCTCGATTTTCCCTGTGTGTGTATGCTAATTGCTATTTGCATAATTTATAAGAGTAGTAATTGGGATTTGTTCGTAAAACACATATTTAGAATTGTAAAAACTGTAAAATTGTCCAAACAGTGGCTATTTTGGTGTCATTATGTAATTTGTGTTTTAATATCATCCATATTCCATATGCAATAATATGCCGATGAATTACAGTTTATTATGAATGGTAGGACGGAAAACACCCCCCTTCATATAAACATGGTTGCACTGCACTAAAGTATTAAGGGGGGGTTCTTACCTTTTCAAACCCAAGAATAGGGAGAACGGTCAAAGGTAGAGCAAAAAAGTTTAAACTTTTGAAATCTACCCATATATGTCTAGGGCACCTGAGGGCCAAATTTGAAATAACATTTTTTTAACGCTCAAAATTTGAAATTGTTTGGAGTGGAGAAATACATTAGAAAAA
>JABASH010003951.1:0-15193 GCA_019776445.1 Tomocerus maximus | reverse complement strand
TTAAATCGATTAATATGGTAAGTATTTCGTGGTGAGGTACATAAATGATGATGTACCATAGGTAGTATTTAAAAAAAATCATGTATCTAATAAGCGTGTAAAAATCAGATAATCTTTCTAACAAATTTCATGTCAGTACGCATGCGCTATAGTTTTACATATTTCAACTCCTCTCTCTAGCACATGCACACTGTTGTGCTAGATTAAAGTTAGTATACAGATAACACTTTAATAATTCTAGCTATACTTTAGTCGTTCTTTTTCGTTTACGTTCATGTTTGAAAATGAATTTATATTCTCTTATTCATTCAAATGACCTGACCTAATGACACTCGTAGTGTAAGTCGTAAACTTCCTAGGTGTATGTCAAGATATAATTTCTGGCTCAAGAAAAAAGTGAAATAAAACAGAAGCACCCTTTCTGATTTTATCTGTAGGCTAGACTATTTTTATCATTAAATCTCAGTGTGGATTATGTTATTGCATATCAGAACATGTAACACCTTTGTAATAAACTGTCAAAATTAGTTCTAAAACGATCTTTTCTGATAATCTGAGAATAATTGAATACGCGAGTTCTAAAAGTACACTTTTCAATGACAAATAATTTATTTATTCATCCTTCGTAAATTAATTGTAGTCTTCATTAGTATTACTATTAACCTCGAATTAGTTGATTTAGAAATTGAGTTGTATCACTTTGTTTACCTACTCTTCAACACTGGCTTGTTAGTAAATTAGTCGATAATATTAAACCATTAAGAGTTAATCATTGCATTTCATGGTGAGCATATAAATTGCGTTCCATTTAAATATAGTTATAGAGGTAGATGCTTAAATTAGTGCCTGTCTAATTATGTAGTTTCTAATTTAGATGTTATATAGAACGGACTGAAAAGTAGAACTGATTGAGTGCACAACCGTTGGTGTGAGAGATGGAGATTGCCATCCGCCGCCCTATGCAACAAACAATTATATCATCCAATCAATAACTCTATTAGAAATGAAACTTGGGACACTAAGCGTCGCCAGTTCAATGGGATAATGTTTGTGTGAGGGGTCATATTATCGTACCCAAATGGTATACGCACACATTAGTAGAGTGTAGAGGTCAAGGTAGAAATGAATTTGCTTATGAATCTATGATGTGCAAAAACAATATCTGCGTATCCCATGCCCATGACTGACTGAATGCAGAAATGCTGTTTCGTAATTCCTGTATGGTTACTTTCTATAATTTGCCAAATTCTTTGCACTTTACCTTATACCTCTTTAAATTCACTTGATTGCTCTTTTCTGTGCTGTAGTTTACATTCCATTATAAAGGTGTACTCTCTTTTGCTTTGTGGTGAACTATATACCCTTGTGACTGGACGTTATTGTAATAGTGTGGGTTAGCATACAGTGGGCATGCAAAACAACACAAACGGCAGCCACTCAACTTGACACTATTCACTAAACAGAATGGGGAATATGATACACTCACCGTCTTGAGTAAATAACATTAACATAATAGTATACGCATCTGCTAACGTGTATTTACTAAATCTAAATACTCCATACCATAATATAAGTAGTGCATACAGTAACGTTTGGTATTTTCCAAAAAATGCAGATTGGCACCGCAGAAGGAATATAACAGCCATAATCTTCATGATGAGGGTTACCTAACACATTAAAGGACACACATTATAGTAGATATAGGTATGCAAGCACTATTGCATAGTTATTGTTAAATAAATAAAGCGATGACATAATTTATTGATTGAGTAAGTATAATGAACAAAGATGTATCGAATGGATTTCCATTAATAAGAATTGAAGGGTCAATGTCTACTCGCAATGCACAGAAAATATAGATTAGAAACAAATTGGATCACTATGTTCTTGACGAGTTGCACTTTGTTGTTTTTGTTTACAATGGACGATAAGAGTGTCACTCTAAGTTCATTAGCAAGGCCAGGCCACCAGGTCATCCACAGTCATGCCAGCAGACCTCTTACTGCAAATCGTCCTACTCAAATTCCCACATGCTAATATTTCAGATTCATTCTTGTCAATAATGTTTCAGTCTTTGCTTGTGTAATTCACTTTTAAATCTCTCCAACATTCATTCTCTAGCACCTACAACAATTCTGGTACCAACAGGACCCTGTTTCGGAAAAGCTATATTATATCTACACGGATCCTCAAATCTTCTTGGGCTTACTAAACATAAATTCATATTTTTTGATACCAAATGTGAATCTTAGTGTCTAAAAGTTTTTTGTGATGCAAAAATATGGAAGTGAATTTTTGAAGAATAATTTGCTCATTTCTTATTAAGTGTGTGGAAAGAGAGTTAATTTTTAACCTGATAAGTAATGAAAGTGAAAATCAGTGAACCAAATGGGTCCTTTTGGTCGGTCTTCTTTCTCTGTTTTCATGTCATTTACTTGTGCAACTTCAGTTGTCACTTGCGGTGAGCTCAATTTGTTAGTAGTAATTTTAATGGCACCAATAGGCACTGCTGTAATCATTGTTTAGCTTAACTAATTGTAATTTCTGTGCTGAAGGAATCAATTACCGCATGTTCCAATCAGACGAGCCAGTAGCTTACAATCATCTCCGAATCAAAAACGACCCTGAGCAAGTAAAACCACATGTCATCACAAACACTAACATCTTCCAATGGTTAAACCTTAAAAACGTCGTAAGATTTAAGCTGTGGACACGGTGAGAGTTTATTATTCGTTCATTTCTTCATATTAATATACACATACCTATGTAGTGCAGTAAGCAATACTCGGCCATACAGATATACGTAAGTAAATCGAAAACTAATAAAAATTCTTGAAATCTGAATAATCTGCCACAACATCCTAACTTATAAAGCTTCACAAATATTCCATTCCCATTTCAATAGTATTCCATTCCAACTCTAAATCATCAAATCACGCTGTCTCACCTTGCCTCACATTGCAATGCAAATGCACAATCATCACAACACAAACATTAGCGGAATACGGAATAATGCCTATTCTGGATTTCTGTTGTGCTATATATTAGTGATACAAACACTGCATATTACTGCCATGAAACTACAATACAACTACATACAACCATAGCGTGTACCTTTCAGCAGAAGCACGTCTACTAAAGCCTTATTTTATTGCGGAGTTGGTGTTATGTCAAAGTCAAAGGAACCCTATGTTAAGCTAGAATTTTGATGATTTTTTAATTTTTATTTCCTTTGAATGTGTCGTCACTTTCAGTTTTTGTTGTCAAATCATTTTCCATGTCAAAGACAAATAAATAATTTTATTATTACTCTTTCTTAATAACTAGCAGTCAGAAAAGACCAAGATCGTAATAAATTATGATTAATGCCTCATGAATGACGGTAATTAGGCCATTAGGCGAGGCCTTACAATCTTGCACCCTTGATGTTTATTATACTGTTCAAATTCAAGTGATATGCTATGCTGATTTGCTGATGCATTTATTTGCAATTTGCATACACTCGAAAATACCTAAGCTGTTAATCCATTGACCCTTAAAATTTATTTCAAATGTATTCGAAAATTTATTTCAAATCTCACTACCATAAAATTGTCTTTAGATTATATGTTACTATTATAAATTACGTAAGTATTATATCTGTAATATTTAAGTAAGCAATTTGCACGTATTTCTTGATTAGGAAAAACCCGGAACTGGCTCACGAAATTAAATTTGAAGATTTGGACTCATTGAGGACTAGCAATTTCGACTCAAAGCGATTGACAAAATTTCTGATTCATGGATTTGCGGACTCGGCGACAGAAATATCGATAACATACTACCTGATTGATCTGCGAGATGCTTATCTGCGTCTGGCCGATGTGAACGTGATCATCGTTGACTACACTCTGTTCACAATGCCCTTGTTCTACTGGACCGCTCTGCCGGATGTGGCTGGAGCTCGGCTCACTGAATTTATCCGTTTCCTGATGAAGTACACAGGCGTGTTGCTGGACGATGTCCATCTCGTCGGATTCTCTATTCTCTTGGGGAGCTCATGTCGCCGGGTTGGCTGGCCACAGTCTTCAAGGAGCCATAGGAAGGATAACTGGGTACCCTTCCAGTCCATACATTATACTAATACTTTTTTTATTACAAAAATGAGATCATTTTCATGCTAAATTATACTTATATGTTCAGCTTAGATCCAGCTGGGCCTACATTTAGGTTTGTGGACAATGAATTTCGATTGGATAAAAGTGACGCCAAATTTGTTGACATAATACACACGTGAGCAATTATATTTTTTTTATAAAATACTGAAAGTTTGTACCTTTATTATATAATATTCAATACAAATTTTTGCCCCTACATGTTAGCAACTATTATGACTTAAAAAACATTAAACAACCATTTGAATGAAACCAGATTGTGCATTTTAAACTTTGATGAAACTATATCCCAATGAATATAATTGAACCTGTAGAAATGCTGGCGATCGACTGTTCTACGGGGGCCACTTAGGGATCCCTATATCTCTCGGGCATGTTGACGTGTATCCAAACGGAGGCCAGAAACAAATAGGTTGTCCACAGAATGAAATTCTCGTCTATGAGAGTAAGTCTTTATAGGGTTTCATTGTTACAGGCTCAAAACCATTTTCCTGAAGGTTTAAATTAAAGTTTAAACTGGTTTAAGGCAAGAATCCTCATTGCTCAACATTCTTATGACACTAGCAACAAACAATAGCAAAAAATATAATACCGTATACCTATAGTATTAGTACAATAGTACAAAGTACAATACCTATACTAAAAATTAAGGTAGTAATGTTCAATGACAAGGATATTAAAGCAGGTAGTATGGAAATGGAACACACACAAATGCATAAATTAATCAAGTCGATGTTGTGACGTAGACGTAATTTTTTAAACAGTACCCATCAATTTTCATTTAATCCTATTAGATTGCAGAATTTTTGAGAATCAAATTGGGGTATTTAAAAGATTGCAACCAGAACTTTACTTTTGATTTTTTTATCTTGTATGCATGATAAGCTTAATCTTCTCAGATGCTAATGAAATAGATATTACAATTCGTACTCGTACAAATGACAATGAATGTGTATGGACGAGTTTAGCTCTGGAGTGTTCACATGGCCGAGGTGTCCGCTATTTCTCGGAAAGTATCTCTAGTCCACTAGCCTTCCCTTCCTGCAAATGCGCATCTTTGGATGAATTCGTTCGAGGGAAATGTCCTTGTGGGGAAGACGATATGGCATTCATGGGAGAGCATATGTCACACAAGTCAGTTCCCTCTATTTTAGTAAAATACCTTTAAATGTACCACACCCAATGAATTTATCTTTGCAATGTGCCTCTCTGTACTTCAAACAGCACTTCTTTTTACACAGGTCGAGGGGAATATACCAAATAATCACCCGATCGAAAAAACCTTTTGGTCACGGACCACAAATGAACATAAGTTTACCAGATTTGCTGGGGACGAAAACGAGTGGAATGGACCAAGAGATAGAAATTAACCAAAATGAATCCCGAATTGGGGAAAACGAAGCAAGAGTAACATACAAAGGATCGATGGCTGTCCTCCCGAATAACAACACTTACCGAAGTGGATTTCTTCCGAATGATGACATCCTCTTGCTAAGTTTTAAAGTTTTGCAAAATGCAAATGAAAGTTTTTTCCCGTACAAATTATGAAATCTTGTAAGATTTAAGATAGAGACATGCCATGCACACTTGTTCTTGGTATACAGACTGATTCAATGATAGCATGTCTTGGTGATTTTAGAATTAAATTACATAGGATTTACATATGTCTATTGTACTTTGACCCCAAGTACTGATTTTGTCTTCCAAATGCAATATTTTGTTACCAATGTAGTAATTTATCATATTTCATATGAAGAACTGCCAGTAAAACTGTCAAAATAAAGTTTTTATTGATTTTCTGAAAAATATATTTAAAATTTTCTGATTTGGAGAAAAATAATTGCGTATTTTCGGATGCAGTTCAATTCAAAATAGTAATTGGACAGATAGGGACATAGGGATACCAAAGTAATAGAGGTACCCTAGGTATACCATGTAGAAGGTAGGTCTACATGCATCCCTACAAGAAAGGGTGCTAAGAAAGTAAAACGAAGAAAATATGATGTGTAACAAATGAGAATTCATACGTTCTTGATATGGTGTGCTTAAAAATTACAAACTCTTATTTTATTATTGTAATTTTTAACTTTCTTGAGAATATTATTTCCTAATTCGTAGTAGCAATAATAGGTATACAATTATTTTATATAATAATAAGAGAACAAATTACGACTGTCGAGTCTATGACTCCATGCATACAAAACTTTCACATGAGAAAGTCTTCAAAATGATAAATCTCTTTTGCACGGAGAAAGCTATACGCTTATTATAATCCTTGACTCCGTACACTTTCACCTGGAGATTTGAAACAGTTTTTGTGCCTACTCAGCACAGTCAGTAAGATTATGTAATAAAAAAAAACAATGACCTAAGATTTAGCAGTATTTTTTTGTCAATTTCCACTGAGCTGTAGTGACGACAAGGTCAGAATGTAGTCTTTATCCTGAAGGGGGATTACCGTAACTGCTGCTGTAGCTGCTGCTAGAACCAAAAGAACGGGAAAAGCTTCTGCTCTCACCATTCGGGGTTTTAAGGGAAGTCTGACTACTTTTGGACTCGCTGACTTCACTTTTTTCATTTTTTCCTGGACTTTCTTCTGCGCCATGGTCCGTTTTTCCAGTCTTTTCTTTACTGTCCTTATCTCTATCAAGACCCGGGGGTGTTCGAGGAGGTAAAGACGCGATAATGCCTGGTGGTACATAACCCGTTTTCGGATCGGGTTTCGGGTATTGATATTGTGGCATCAACATGGGGAAGTGCATAGGCGGTGGCGGTGGCCACATGAATGGAAATGGTTGTGGCTGAGGCGGTTGAACGGATTGATGTTGCTGCGACTGCGGGTCGTTATCCTTCTTTTTTCCTCCCGGCGCTTTGTCTGAATCCTCATTTTCTTGAGCAGGCAACGGAGACGCTGAACAGAAAAACACGGAAGCACAAAGGAAACTCGTTACAAGTAATAAACACTTCATTGCACCGACTTGGTTCACAAATTCCAGAAGACGACTGCTCAGCTCAAATAAAGTGCAATGTACTTATACTCCGCAGTATTCAAGCTCTTTCAGAATACCCAATGTACTTAATGACGATGACTAACCATTTTCTGGGCAATTGTTGTTTCCATTCTCAAATGTGACGATCTCCCCAATCATTGCAAAATATTTATGTGGTAATTTACGGTTTGCTCAACTTTTCATAGAAATGCAAATGCCTCATTGTTTTTATTCTTCAGCTATTAATGGTTTGACTTGCCTACAATTCATTATTTTTGTGAGAATTAGACACTAGAATGACAGAAGCCCATTATGTAGTTAGGTAGGTACATTCCTTGGTGATGTCAATGTAAGAATGCAGTTTTAATAACAAAGGAGTCATAAAATTGAAGTTGTGGATGAATGGGTCATCATTTCAGAATTTTTATTGCTAAATGCTAACATAAAATAAACGAGTGAACAACACAATCATAAAGTTTCCGTTATTCATTTGCACATTTGTTTTTATATATTATAGGTACCTAGGTAGACTTTATGAATACGACTATTTATTTATATTTCTATGACTGTACACATTAATACTGAGAAGGGGAAGGATTTAGTTAAATAGGTAAATATCTGTATTTCTGTGGACATTGATTAAGTACACTACACTCAACAGAAATTCCCTTTCTTGTAGCACATCTTTAGAAATGTAACGATTCTAAATAGTAGTCCTTATTTGGTTCACAGATATGGGATATAAATACATTTCTACGTAAACCAGAAACTAACACAGTGACATTGATTGATGTAGGTTGGAATTATTATGTAACATCAATGCAAGATTTATTTATATCCTATTGTGCTGCTTTTATTTGCTGCCTATAGTGCATGCCTATTATACATAGATACGCTTGATATTTATTTATTTATATGATTTGGAAAATTTAACTTGTAAGGTTAAAACTTGATATACATTTTGATTGTATAAGGAATAGTTTACAGGAATATGCATTCATTTCTCATTTGTTTTGAAAAGAACATCAGTAATTCGTGAATTGAGTTTCGCATTGTGAATTACTCCATGGTGCGTTTCTGTTTTATGATCAAGAATATACTTAAACATAAATAGAATCGGTGTAAACGAAGTTGTAACAATTTAGTACGTAAGTAATTATATAGTACGTCAACTACTTTAGTATTTGTGCCAGATGTGAATTGTGCCGGAATGTTAACTTTTAGTTGAATAAAAGAAACATTCATTGAATTTCATGAGGTGAGAAAGAATTTTGATAGATTGAGACTGAAAGAGCAGGTACGGATTGTTTGCCATTAGAAAAGAAACGTCTAGGGCTTTCAAAAATTCAATTCAAGTTAACTAGCCCAAACCGAGAGGAAACATTGTCATTGTCAGTTCACATTTTCACATTAAAAGTCAACAAAAAAGACTTTATCTGTCCCCGAAGAATTGCGCTCGAGTCTTGTGCTTCTGCTCACTCGTAAATTGTATTTTCAAACTGAGAGGGACGTAAAACGAATTTGGTGAGACGGTTGGGCCCGATTTCGCTAATAAAGATGGTCTGTCCATCCCGAGACACGGCGATGTCGTGAGGAGAAATAAAAGAGCGCTGAGATGTCCAAGTGTCGACAACCTGCGACGTTTTCCAATCGATCGTCAAGCCTTGAGTTATGGCTGGAGATGATCCCGCTCCATTTACACCATAAATCCTTCCATCTATTATTGTAAAATACGTAGATCACCATTAAATATCTGCCCTAGAACACCCTGACTATACTTTTCATAATAGCCATCAAGTAAAGTAGGTAGTGCAATAATAAGAGATTTTTTCCTACTGTAGTATGCAATTCCGAAAATTCTTCCGATGTAAACTCCGTTTGTGACGGATACGATTTCTCCGAACTGCTGAGGGCTCTGAAGTCCAGCATTTATACACAGAATTCTCCGGTGCTCCCGATCAGCGATGCAAAGAACGTCTTCCTCTTCAATCAGGGCCAGACTGTGGGGAATAGCCAGCGTCGAACCTTTTCCTTCCATCCATAACCAACCTTAATCAAACATTTATACACTTCCGTTATCATTTACTTCCCTCGCCTCGACCTTATATTTTATCTCCGCTATAGCGGCATAGAATGTTTTCTGCATCATGTAAACCGGAGATTTTGGCTTCCAGCCACCTTCTCCATTTTTCAGAGAGCTCAAGCAAGCATCATCCTGCACTATATCACATAGGTGAATATAATATTATTGTAGCTCAGGCTATACGTGTCCCAACTTTACTACTTTAATTTGCACCTAACTGGTCTATCTAAATTGGAGAACATTTCCGTGGTGAGCAAGAAATCTACAGACACATCCGGGCGAAAGCAGTCCAGTCAAGTCCCTTATACAACGAGCTGAAGGACGTGCTAGATAAAATATCTTCAAGTATATTTGGCACATCTGCTAGAGATGTTACAGAAGCTGGAGGGACAAAGTGACACGTAGACACTAATGTGATCACTTAGCTTAGGAAAATATCATTGGAAAGAGTAATCCTCTTAAACATTTATCAGTGGGAATTACTGTAAAAGTCAACTCGATTTTGCTTGGAAATTTTAACTACTCCTATAGGACATAGTTTTCATTTCTGTTGGGGAGTATGAATACCCGAATAACATTAAAGATATTAAAAGATAATGACTACGATGGACGTGCAGATTTCTGAATATACGTGTTTGGTTAAGGACGCAGAATTCCTGGAATTGTACAGTAAACAGTGTCAACTTATTTTAGCGGGTAGTAACCTGTCACACCCATTGCTGCACAATGTGGATATTAGTCTAGGTTAATGCAGATAAGAATGATGAGTGTACGTGCGGATGAAATTGGTTTCCTGGTGAGGGAGAGGGCAGACGGAGGGAAGAGGGAGAGTGATTTTAAAAATTCATTTGGAACATTACATCAACGTTTTCACGCTTCACTTCCCTCTTAACGTCGCTCTTCCCTCCGATGAACTCTGAACTGCAGACACTCAGACACTCTCTGAGCATCTCCAGATAGATAGTTTGCACCTATGGCTATACAGATATGCATTATAAGCCTACCGGAGGAGAATCTCCGGGTTATTAGCAGAACTTTGTGTGCACGTCTCGTACACAACATATTACTTTAGTGCACCTATTCTCTTGTACGATTACTATGTGCCAAATACACAATTACATCTCGAGAACATCACAATCGACTTTCACTCTGTCTTCATCTCATTCTCTCTTAACAGCCGTCAGCATTTATTAAAGAAACATGCCTTAAGTTGTCTGCATTTAATCGAACGGTTCTTACCACTCGTTCTCTAAGGAAACATTGTTCTCACAAGTACGACTGCTAAGTAGGATTATCCTTGGAATATCCAGCATTATTTTTGCTTGGTAGAATAGAATGTACCAAAAAACAAGATTTATACTCACAAGATTCAATTTGAAAATAATATGCATTAAAAACCTCATTTCGTCCAATAAATCCACACCAGCAACAGTATAGAACTGCAGTAGTAGCTGTAATGCCTGCTACCTACTTGTGCCCATCTAGATATGAAGGTCCTTGTTGAATTGTAATGAATGGCAGTTCTTAGATGGTAGCAGCTCAAACTGGTATTTTAAAACAAATAAGTACTTTATAGTCACCATGCATGGCAATTTCTGTCCTTAATGTGAATCCTATAGTTAGATAAACTTTTACCGACCTTTTATCATTAAAAATAACATTTTGTTCGGTTAATGCTAAATAAATATTTTGAGTTAGCATAATGGAGAGAGCATACTGCATTGGTATGCAGGATGGGAAGGGAAAAATAAAGTACTATTTGATGTGATGGGAAATAAAAAAATACTGAAACAACAATATTAGCAGGAAGCAGCAGTATCATCCTACCACCTACATAGGCAGACCACTAAATGACCACCCTTCCTGTTCATCGGTACTTTTGACTTGCATCATCATGGTAGTGGACACAGCGCTAACAGCTAGACCACTTGCATGCATATTGACTTGGTACTTTCTTTACTCAGCTAGAGTGTTTGCTGCTGTCTCAACATGATGCATAATACATTAAGTGCATAAAAGTTTAGTCAATTTACCTTCTTCTCCGAACTTTGCCGAGAACTTCCCGTCTTTGTCAAATTTCATGACACGGCTGTTGCAGTAGCCATCCGCAACAAATACAACCCCAGTTCTTGAAATGGCCACATCAGTCGGTTTGCAAAAATGCTCATTGTCAGTTCCTGGCTCAAACGCTTTGCCAAGTGTCAAAGACGGCTTTTCTGATCCTGGAACAAACTACAAGCAAACATTCTTATTGCTGACATCATTTACAAAAACTACAATATTCAAGATGCATAAATTGCAAGTACAAATTAATTTGCGCTAGATAAATAAAGTTCACATTAAAAGTACGTAAGCAATATTCACCTTCATAACTTGATGTAAAGCCACATCAGTTAACCTAAATAAAATTTTAGACTTTAGATTTTAGGTATCAGGAATTTTTTTGAAATGAATAAGCAAGAAAATTGCTGAACAGAACAAAAAAGAACTGAAACATGATTACCAAATGCTGTTATTATGATCAATTGTGATTCCATGAGGCATATAGAAAGTTCCTCCACCCCAAGAAGCAAGAAGTTGGCCAGTTTTAGAGTCGAGAACTACAATAGTGTCCTCATCAATGGGCCCTTCATCTTGTCTCATGTAATGATTCGTTTCATTAAACGACCTGAGAGGGCAAAAAGACATAAATAATAAGCATCGCGATATACTTTTATTTCTCCTGAAGCCACAAAAAGGCACGGAAGATTATTTCTATTCATAAACAGCAAAGTACGCTTAAAAGCATTCTATTGTTGATTTTTCTCTGAAAGCTTCTTCCGTAATTAGGTGCCAGAGGCTAAGTTATGTTCTACTGAGAGAACAAAGCTTTGTTGACACATTTTATCGGGTGAACAGCTCGGATTTAGTTTTGGGCAACTGCTCGACAATTCCAAATCTTTGTCAGTGAAAGTAAATAGCATTGTAAAACTACGTGCATCAACAAATGAAAAGAATTCATTAGGAAAAGAAAGGAAAATGCATTGAGCAGTTTTAGTCAAGAGAGCAAAGAAATCAAATCAATTTAAGAGAATAAAACTTTCTCGCGTGGGAACGAGAAACATGTGCACACATGGAGAAAGGTTATTCATGTCAGGTGGCTAATATGAACAGTTTCAGAGATTTTATAGTTCTCACTGATAAATAGAACAATGGGCGCTAGGAGTTTATAAATAGACATATACATATGAACTGCCTATATAATATGATGGCTATACTTGAGAGTAATGGCGAGGGTAGGTAGGGAATGAGAGAAACAAAAGTGACATATCTAATGTCTATCATAAAATATAGGAGTCGTTTCGTAGTGTTTCTGCGAACTCGTATAGATAAGCCTTTTATCTTCATGCTCCCCCGGTCTTGAAAATTAATGAAATAGTTTTCTGTTTCATAGCAGACTCCCCTTCCAGTTATAACTTGCGTAATTAATTTGCCTCTAACCATGTACATACATACGTAACGAACTATAAATTAATGCAGACTACGATGTCAGAGAGTTTGTTCGAGAGTCTAGTGAAAGTAATTTAGAGAAAGTTAGTGGTAGTATTGTATTTAGGTTTACCTTGCATCCCAAATGACAGTTCCCCGATGAAACACAACGGGGTTACCCGATTTGTCTACATCCACTCCAGAGATCTGTCCCAGGTCATATTCTTCTAATGGCCACTCTGCAATTTCCTCTGGGTGAGATGATTCTACTGCAATCTACAGAAATTCCAATTTGTCATTCATAAAACATTTGGATAAATTATTTGATACAGAGGAAAAGCCTAATAGACGCTTTCAATTATTATAGAATGATCCTAATTATCATTAATGTCTAATGAAGACTTTATGAGCTATAAAAATTGTCGTAAAAACTGCGAAAAGAATGTGCGCTTCGAAACATTTTATTTCGTTTTTCCAGTCCGAACTGCAATCGTCAGAGTTTACATTTGGAAGAGTCCTATCCTAGCAATCGTAGTAATAAAGTTATGATTTATTGCCATATGAATATAATCATAAAAGAGAGGAAACTTAGTTTCCTTTCTCCTGACTTTCTCCGGCTTATACGGATATTATTCTCGACGGAGGAATATGCTAAGCCGCTTGGTCTCTTACATCAGATTACACTATTTCGTAAGTCGGATCGAGAAATCGATGAAGAAGTCGCCAAATCTAAAGCCAACGACTACAACGTTACTTAAACTTCAAGTACAAGTTGAAAAATACACTTTTTCTTTTCTGATGATGCATTTTCATTGCTTCATTTGCTCATCTTACTTTCCTTATGTTGTCGTACTTGACTTGACTGTAAGGAGCTTAACTTTCTCCAATCTCCCTCGCTTTCTCTCGTCAGCTCGACTGTTTTGTCTTGTCTTTGCTTAGGAAATTAAACTTTTTCGTTTTCAAAAAGGCCTTATCTCCCTCGGATGTTTAGTTGGCTATAAAAATGAGTACGAAGCGTGAATATGAGGCGATGACACCCAAAGGTTGTACTCCAGTCGAGAGCCTAAAAAACTAGGTAGCACTCAGTTGAATACAAATTACCTTCTTAGGCTCTGCATCTAATTTATTTTCTTTCCGTTCCCTGTTCGCAAAGTAAGTCACGAAATGCAATTCCACATCATGTCCTTCATCCAACGAACAAGTCAAGCCATGCGAAACCGAACCGAATATTACTACTGCGACGACAATCTCAAAGTGTCACATTGTGGATTCGGCTCAATGCTTTCCAAATTGCCTTTGGTTTCCAATTATTCTCTCTTCCGTACTATTGCGATGCATACCCACAACACTGAACCTATACTACTTATTTTAATGAAATGTGGGCGGAATTATCTCGGCATAATGCAACGACTGCCCTCAATAATATTAATTTGCATTTACCCGAAAAACCGACACAAAGTCTGTCTTTGTAGCTCATTTTATCCAGGTATTTTCTCAAGAGTGTCCCTTGAGTGAACGGGATCAACTATCAAGTAAAAGGAATTTCCGTACCTTTTCATCAAACTGTCGTTTCAGCAAAGCTCGAACATTTTCTTCCGCAATATGGTAGTCGAGTGGTGTGGCAGAAGCACTGGCATCAATAATGTAAGCAGGAAGACTGCAAATCACTGTCACTACTGCCAACTCGCACCACATCATGTCACCTATTCCAACACTACTTATTTTTATCACCTTCCTCTGGCAAGTAATGCTTCCACTACTGCTACTTAGTGCTCACTTTCAACCAATTACATACAACCTTAAACACGTGTCTGAATGTCAATCGATGACATGCAAGTAGGTACAATCTGCTCTCAAAAAGTTCAATTATTATTAAATCTCATTTTGAGTGTTTTATATCTTTGTTCTTGTTTTCCTTGTAGCTCATTACTTTAATCACTAACTTTGGATTCTAGAAATTGAGTGCGATGCAACAACATAATTTACATAATACAGTTAACCACAAACCACAGAATAAATATCATATAGAATATAGACTCATTGTCAATTACGGTATAAAAATAAACTGTTACAACAAAAAGTATGTTAGTTACATATGGTATGACGAAAAAGCTGAAAACGTAAGCTGAAACTAATAAATGGTTTCAGTAGTAAGTAGTAGTGTGCCTGTGCTACTAACACAAGCCTACCTAAACTGTGTATACATGTATTTACTTTTTGTAATTTTATATAGTACTGCGTACAACATTGATACCATAAATTGCCCTTTGTACCTTGCTTTGTACCAGTATTCAGTATATAACGATGAGGATTACAATAGTAAAACTCTATTGTAGTAAATTAGCAATGAATTACTAAATATAATTATTGCTTTTAGTGAGATGAGAGCTCATACTTACGCTGTCTGTACGTCAATAGTAATAGGATCTAACAGTTAAATCGCAGAGATTTCTGTGAGATGACCTTCGCACACTTGCTTTGTTTCGGGTAAAATAATA
>JABASH010003950.1:0-15194 GCA_019776445.1 Tomocerus maximus | reverse complement strand
CTTAATCAACAGATGTATGTTTGTTACAGAATATAAATCTTAGTGAGAAATACTTGGAAATAACTTCCCCACTACCCCGTCAGGTAAACGTTGGGTCATCTTGCCTTCATGAGTCTCTGTCACAGATGGTCATAGTAATCACATTGGATTGACAATTATTTTATTGCACTGCCCATAATTTAAGAAATGGTCTTCATAATATTTACTTTCCGAAATTCTAATGATCTGCAATAATAGTACGGTATAGTATTTATATGCAGAATATTTTGAGCTGCAGGTAGCCGACTTAGTCAATTGATATATACAGGGTGGTGCACGGCGAATATAGCCCCCAATATCTAAAGAATGGGAAGTATTACAGGCAAGTGACATACACTATTCGCAAGACCGTCCAAAGTTACATTATCAAAGCAACTTTGATATTAAGGGGTTCAAAAAAATCCTTGAAAATAAATAGTGAATAAATCTGCCCGATTTGGACATTTGACTTTCAAAAGGTGGATGTCACTTGCCTGTACTACTTTCGGTTCTTCAGATACAGGGATACGTGCACCACCCTGTACATATCAAGTGTCCATAATATTGTCAGAAATGTGTTGATATCACATACTATTGCACTGATAACGTGACAGGTAGCTAGGTACATAGGGACACTTGGGATGCACTACACAGTGCACATGAAATAGTAAATCCTAATGTGATAACTCTAATACGATGAGGATTGTAGTTCTTCTAAGTTTTCATTTAAATGAGATAAGCGATTCATAATAATGCATGCCTATCTTGTTAGGAGCTTACTAGCTAACTTTATTAATGTACTTGGGCAATCCACTACTAATTTGAGCAAAAGTAACACGAAATTTCTCCCATTGGAAGCAAACAACAAAGTTATTTGCAATTTGTTTATAGCGCTACCTATTGTAGCATAGGCAAGAGTTTTGCAAACTTTTCTTTTGTTTTCTTATCAAGTCACTGAGCAATTGTAGTAAAAGATGTAGGTACGCATTTGGTATTTTGTGACTAAGAAATCCTCCCAACTGTCCCAACTTCCCCTCAGCAGCTGCTTTAGAGTACATCGTATACCGTGAATATTATGCAGAAGACATCCTAATATTGCCTTCCTATTCCATTTGTACAAGACATTGTATTAATTTTAAAATGTTATGTCTTGCCTGTTCTACAGGGAAATTATTAGTACCAACTCAAAATTATACTTATTTCTACTACTTTACAGCACACTTACAATAAGCACTAGAAACTGTGCACATTTGGTACGTAGTTACGTACAGCTTTAGCTTGTTCTGCGTGAACGCATTAGAAGTAAAGGGATGGATTTATTTTTCTGGAGATTCAGATAAGATAAGCGAAGCAAGCCTGTCCTCATTCCCACCGGAGGAGGAGTACTGTACCGTACTGTTCTTTATTTTACTCGAAATACAGTTTAGCACTCATCCCAACGTCCCAACCATAATGTATTAGGTTATGTACCTATTTTGTAAAGCTAGACGTACGTGCTTATGCATTGCATTTGTCTGACTGAATGCGCTCGAAACTTTAGCGAAGTGAGTTGAGCCAGGTCTGTGTGTCCCTCTTGCTATTCGCACGACATTTACTTACTTTTCCTCCTATATCCACTCTTCATTATGCTTATTAGTCGATATACAGTGCTTACAGACAGTCGTAGATACACTTTATTACGGCGAGGGTGTGAATTTTTTCTTTTTCAGTCACACTTCTGCACTACACTGATATCTGGTTCAGAAGGTGAACGTCTTTTGAGCATGATACCATTAACTGCTTTACTATGTATTACCTGCTGTTTAGCTTGCTGATAGAGAACTTCAAGACAGCTGGATACCTTCCTCCAGGAGATACTAACCTCCTGAAGCCTTTACTGATAATGACAATCCTTGTTCACGATAGAAAGCATTACCGAATTTAAAGAGAAAATTCTAAACATTAAATAGCACTTTCATAAATGACATGTAGGAATGTGTTGCTACAACTCGAGTCAAATAATAAAATAATAAGCCCATAAAAATTTCTAAAAGTTACTTTCAATTCTGCTACCATAAATACACAAATGAGAAAAGTTGTTAATATGCATTAGTAAACTGAAATCATTGTTTCTAACTTATAAACTAGTCCTATTCATTTGAGAATTACAAATTAAGATAGGACTATATATAGGATCTTCACTAGTATAGTGTATTAAAGATTCCAAACTCTGCAGAGAGAGTCTAGCACCAAAGCTCTGGTTACTTATATGATACTTTGCTCTCTTCATTTATCTTTCCTCATGTGAAAATCTTCTCATGGATCCATTTGTAGTAAATCGTTGAGCAAGAGAACCTCAAGGTGCTAATTGGATGCGACACGCTAAAATACTCTGGAGTAATACGTGCTTACTTATGCGGTTATGGAGGCTAGTGAAAAACGAGGACTACTATTAACAAGGGACCTTCACTAACAAAAAGTTATGTTTAATTTGATTTAAAGAGGACGCAAACTTTAATAACTTCAGCATGTGCAATAACAAACCCCATGCCATATACATTGATATGTAGCTAACAGCTTCATAGTGCTTTACTTTTACACAAATAATTGTGCACTATACAAAGGGCTGTACAATAGGACTTTCATTTTAATAGTTCATTCATGAACCATTCTAATGTTGGTAGAAAATAGCTTACTTTATTAGAAGGAGTTTCTCAGAATATGGAATTTGTTCTGAAAGAATAGATCTCTTTCAACCCACATTTTCATATGGTATAATACAGAAAGATAATATTACTAGTATAAGTAGTTATGGGAGTCAAGTTAGCTATTTACACATTGATTACGTATAATAGAGGACAGTATAGGCTAATAAGAGTAATAATGATGGATTGGAGGCGAAGAAAAGAGTAAATCTCATAACATCTGTTCTCTTTATCATTAATAATGTCCTGTGTACTTTCGATATCATTATGGAACTCTGCCATTTCTGCGAATTGTAAGTGAATTTATCCGCAAGAAGCAACCAAGGGAATTGTCTCTAAGTAAGTTTACTCAACCATACATTCTGTAGGTACATACAATTCCAAGAATTAATTATATAAGTATCCACAGATATCTCGTTTCTACAAATATCTTACTGTAGCCTGGTGCATGTACATGCATTGGTTATATAGACATATTTTAGGCTTTGACTCAGCTATAAAAGAGAAACAGTATGAGGACATAAGCTGAAAGTAAATAAACTTTTCGGCTCTACTTCACATTTTCATTTATCATAATAATTATTTGCTTAACTAAAGGCGAGCGACTGGGCTGGGGTGACTAGAGGATTATAAAGACTAAGAAAGGGGAAAATTGATTCTCTAAAGAGTAAGCTATTGGATTCCTTTTTCAAGTTAATAGTGAATGAGTGATCCCAGGAAGTTAAACTTCATGGTTCATTCATAAGAAAAAGAGATGGAATTTGTAGAAGAGAACACTAAAGACAGCAGGCTTTAGAGAATGGGCAAATGCCAATTTTTGACATTTTACGTTCCTTTACCAAAGTACCAATAGATTTGGGCTGCTTGCTTGTATACGCTATAAATTACACTGTGTACCTACTATTTATTAGATGAGGATTCACAGAAAACTCTATGTGTATACTTCTACTAAAATTTTCACTAGCCACACGGTTATATCGAGTCGGTACGATTATTGTATACATAGTCAAATAGTGGTTTAAGCATTTTCTCCGATGCGTATGATGTGATTCACTGCTTTATAGCTTTGGTTTGGCTTCACTGATTCACTGGCTAGCTACCTTCACTTAGGTTAGCACTAATAGGAAATGGTTTGAAAAGAACTAATCTAACGTAAACTTTACATATATTCATCAGATAAGGATGGAATTAAATGGGGACCTATAACCCATCCGTATAACTTGCCTATAAGCATATAAGAATATTCTAATATGGTATTAATATAATTTTTTCCAAATCCACTGTCCCATTTCCATTTTATATGAAGAAAATCCAGATTTAATAAAGGAAGGAAAGAAGAAAGGCACTCTTCCTCGTTTCTTCTCTTTTCATAAGATAAAGTGGGAGCCACATTTAAATTGCATTTTATTAGCATGAGATTATACTTACTTGGTTGGGGCTAACCGTAAAGTTTATCTACTACCCTCATTGTTGGCTTAGGGAGTTTACAAATAGTATTGCACCCATTACTTTTACCATAACCAATCCTATCAGTCCGTAATATGGAAATCGTGAATCTATTTCGTGCAACTAAATTGCCATCCTATTATCAATACGATGAATGCCAACATCAATCTTTCAATACGTACTACTCCACTTATGCTAAAAAATGATACATAATCACAAAGTAAATCTAGAGCCATCTCTTTACATATTGCTCCTCTAAACACGGATTGGCAATAAAATATTTGATACTATGCTCTTCTTCCTCACTCACTGATCCCATAAGTACGTACTTATTCAGCTATCTTTTCTGTACAGATATTTATCTAGGTTCATGTCAGTTTGTGTTTTTCATCCGCTAGACCTCTAACACTAAGAGGATTTTCTATAGCCCTAGCGGTCTAGTCAACTTGACAAGTCATCGAATAATTTAGATTTATTTCTTGCGTATTTGTTACAGTAATATCAAATCTTACTAAGGAAAATAGGGGCACATTTTTGCAGTAGATACCTATGTAGCATGCATTAGCCGTACATACGCCTTTTCAATAAGATACAACTGTTTCACTCAAATCAGACAGTACAAATAGATTGTCTTTTCCAAGATTTATTGAAACGTGAATGTTACTACTACGTACTACAGATTTATTCTTCAACATATTGTGGTTCATCATCTCATTACTTATAATTTCCTTACACCAGTAGTAATGCAAGTTTATACTTATACATCATCGGCGAATCATTGACAGTTTAATTTTGGAAAAAAATACATCACGTAATTAAATACTAATCTTAACTTACAACCACAGTAAAATATATCTGTATTTATAATCTTATCGTCCCAAGAATCATTATTAAAATGGCCTAAATGTATACATCAATGTATTTATACATTGATGCAGATTCCCATTTACCCAATTTAATACAAGACCATTCATGAACACCCTTAACCGAACAATTGCATTCGTCTGTTTATCTCTGACACCAATAATAAGCACGATGTCAGTTTCCTTTCCACTCTTTCCTTCCCCTTCATTTCGTGAAAAATATTGGTGGATTACATTAAAAGTATCGCAATTAATTCCTCCTTCTTAGATAGAAATGTCTCCTCAGATTGCTTCCCTCCAGTTATTTTAGCTTAGAACTTAGAAGTGGTTTTCGCTCGCTAATATACTATGATACGACGGAGAAGATAGTCGGCAGAATGCAGATAAGCTATCAGCAAACGGAAAATTGGCAAAAAGATGGAGCTGAGTCTACTCTAACAGTTTCGTGAAAAATTTGAGACATACATTGCCATCAATACGGAAAATCGTTTCCGCTCAACTCAACAGCTCCTATATATGAAACATAATACAAGTAGAAGTAACAGAGTACTATTCTCTCTGGCTTATTATACTATTTTGTTCGATATTTTCTCAAAATGGTCATCAAGTCCCAGAGGACTAAGTTTGGTTCTGGCCGTGCGTTCAGGCTAATAAAAGTTTTCATTTTCAAATAAGGTAATGTTCCAGGAAATTGTGTAGCTATAATGTACGAGTGGTATTTACTCTCCAACTCCGTAGTGTGTTCATATCAATTTTTGATACGTTCTCAAAACCACTTATAGGTTACCTGTTACTAATGCTGCATTCACATGCAGACTCTAGAACAGAAAATTCAATTTAAAAATGGTTTATGAATTAGGACTTTAGCGTGCCTAACAGAAGAGACAAAACAATAAACACAAAGTGAGTACAGAGACAGAATACATAATAATATGTTGGTACCTAACCTAAATTTTAAAGTGCAAAAACGACAACTGAAATGGCACACAGCATTCCAAGTATGAAGTAAATTACTCAAATCGAAATGTTCGTCCAAACGCAAGGCAGCATTACTAAGCTATGATTTTCTTTCGTAGCAAGTTAGTTTTTGGCAAGAGAACAGACAGGACGTAAGGTAGACAAGTATAAATTACAGATGAGTTGACTAAATCGCATCAAGTCGTACCAGAGAGACGACCTTTGTTCCAAACCGTCCTCAATAGTATCTAATATACTGCCCATATAGAAATCTCTCACTCTCTGCTGATCAGATTTCCTATCTAAAATTCCTGCATAAGCCATATCACAAATTGTGTAACTAACGTAAAGTGATCCAGAACATGTGGTCCATCTGGGACTAATAGTTGATATTGGTAGTGGTAACATCGAAATGTGTAGCAAGTATGTTGTTGTTGATACTGATAGAGACGTTTACCTTTCAGTGTACTTCCATGGAGAGAGTGAGCAAGAACCGAGACTGATTTTGTGTCAAGCTAATGTGAATATTTGGATATGGTTTAGCATTTTCTTTGCGTAATATACTGCCAGTTGCAAAATTAAAAGGAGTAAGTGCTGCATGGTATTGTCTCTGCTCTTGTGGTACCTATTGTACCCTGTACTATACTACATTATGTTCCTTTTGATGGACCATTGTCTTACCAAGTCTTACCTGAAAGTGTCTACAGTATTTGCTAGTTCTATAGAATATCTGCATGACTCCTGACATTTATTTTCTGACAAAATCATCCAACTGAGCACAGCGTGAACAATTTTCATAAATTTCCGACACAGCTGGGTGTAATAAAGAAAGGTGTAAGAATTCCAACTAGGGACATTACAAATTTGCTTCAGCTGACCTACTCCTTCCTTATTCATGATTATCACTCAAAGTGTAAATTACATTATATAATCCAAGATCCTCATATCATAACCAGTAAAGGTTACTTTATTATTTCATTCAACATTGCACTATCCAATTACAGATGCAAAGTAGGTAAGGTAATTAACATAATGGATACTACAGCTCAGTGTTTTGTCTCATTTTCAACATTGCATTGTAATACTATCACGAGTTAGATGTACACAACGATGCAGATGAACACGCATTTGTTTCAGTTTCGACATTAAATACTTCTGTAATCTGTAATATAGGCAATAATTATTTAGTTATAAAAAGTTGGTGGTGGTTTGGAGTTTGGAGTCTGACTTTTCGCCGGAAAAATTAGTCCCAGAAGTCTGACTATCACTTCAAGGAGACAACCATAAACTACATATGCAGGAATGTCTGTGGAAAGAAGAGAGACAAAAGGAGGAGGGTTGCTCATTCAAGCTACGGTATATAGGAAAACTAAATTGCACTATCGTAATTTAATTTTAATTCACCTCACGAAAGCTTTCGTGCGTTTGGGAAAAACCTATACCCAATACCCCTGATATTATGACATTGTAAATAATGCAAGTGAAACTGAATGTAAAGCGCGGAGGTTCACAGGAAAGAAATAGCACCTAGTTCATAAAGAAAGCCAAAACAGAAATCAAAAATTCACCTGGACACATAAACCACGATATTTTGCTATTCTATGATCTACTAATCTTAGATTTTTAATGGACATGAGACTCTATAGTATTTAACTTGCTAAAAAAATCTATTCCCTTCCCTACTCAGTGAAAGTTTGGTTTGAGTCCTGGTGTCTTTTTCTACTTGTAATGTCACATTTCATTAAATGTGAAGGTATTCGTATTATGGGTATTGGGTAATGTGGCATACATAGCTAGAATTGTCGTTTGAAACTCAATTATGTTGATGGGATAGACAGGATAAAATGGGAGTACACAACACAGTAATAATCTTCGAGCTGTCCCACACAATAACACTCAAGGAGACGTTTTGTTTCTATATCTACTTTCTGTTTTTTTAGCGAAATGTCTCCATTAGATGCATTTATGTCCATAAGTCAGGAAACAATAAACAGATATAGACAAGGTTAGACATACATACATAGTATAACCAGCTACGATATTTAAGTCACTATATATTGTAGTAAGGAATCAATGTATGAAAGCTGCTTGCTTATTAAAAATCAATAGTGTTGTCTGAACATGTGGAATACGTCGCGTCTGTTATGTCACAATGGAAATAGTACCTAATTGTGTATCCACAGTAGATAGAAGGAGGTAGGTACACAGAAATCCGATGGGTAATGTGTGACAAGAAACAAAATTCTCCACTTGAAATCAGTTTTACATGGTTTTATAACAAATAAAAGAAGAGAAAGGTAGTTATCACTTAGTACTGGTGTTATTCCATCTGGGAAAATGTGCGTCTGAAAACTTGTGTCTCTTTGTTTCACTTTCCAATGTGATATAAATTAGAAAACACAAAGATGCAATAAATAGGAGATGAAAACTTACATTTTCTAGCGTTATTATGCCCGATGAGCTTTCTTGCTGTGTTTTCACTAATTTTCTTTGAAAGTTTTCTTTGTTCTACTTACGTTGCTACTATAGATAAACAAAACAAACAACTGTACGTGTCATGGAGGGACCGCAGCCACATTGTTAATTCATGACATGACAAACTACTACCAAGAAGAAAATGGTCCATTTAGACAGTGACTTTGGAATTGAGTACAATTAGGTATTCCTTTTTACACTTCGCAGTCAAACTACCTCCAACTTTTCTCCATTATAAAAGTAGTAGATGGAAAACGGATAATTCGGTTAGCAAACTAATTGTGAGCACATGCTAATGGGAATATCTACTGGCGTACACAAAGAATTTTATTTCCTTAGGTAATGTAGGTAGTAGATGGGATAGATGCATCAGTTTCTGATATATAAATATTTATTGATAGATTAACAATACTACTACGACTTGTTAACCTAGATAGTTCTCGATCGCGAGTAGCACTTAAATAGTTTCCATTTCTACGGAATAAATTCATTCGTAAATGTTCTAGAACATTGGACCAATTCCCGATGACTTTCATTTCAATAGATAAAGCATGGGAATTACTCAATTTAGCGAAAGGCTACTGATACAATATCGGATATACTAGATATAAAGATTCTTATAGATGACAAGGCTTTTCTCTAATTCTTGGCTAGAATCGTTCTGCTAACTACATCATGCACTTGACTGTGTCTCAAGTGTATGAAGGTAAATAAAACACAACTGGGACCTCGGTAAGATGAAGAGGAGGTACGAGATAGTCCAGGAGAAGACCAGACGTTCAAAAGTGAATTGTGACACAAGAGAGACTGTAGAGACAAAGGGGGAAGAGTGAGTCAAACACTCGAATCTAGTGCTAACCAGTTTACTTCCCTCTTAAACTAATAATAAGACTACTTTTATAAGAACCTTCGAGTACAATCTTAAGTATCCGGCACTGGACACGTTGCCAACAGCTTCTATTCTAGGACTACACACAAGTTCAGAACACAATCCCCCTAGTTTATGTTTCGGTGCAAACGGTGAAAGCACAGGACGTGCTAACTCCAATTCCAGTTCAACAATCAAGAGCGACAGTCCGATTTATTGAAAAGAAATTCTCCAGATCGATTCCTTCCTCCCTCTGCCTGTGCCGCTATGCAGGTCTACTCACTAAATACATCTGCAGTATGTATACGCAGGCATTTCTACTACTCCAATACAAAGCAGCACTAAAAATCATATTGGTTATGTCATGTCAAAGGAAAACGAGTAGCATGTCACATAACATTCTATATTTATCGCATTCCAATCCAAACCATCCTTTACCAAAGAGGATGGCAAAATTCTCAACATCCCCTGATACCTATCAATGATACTATACATTCCAATACTAACCCATATACATAAAATACGTGCCGGGTCACAGCCTAATTTCATTCTAGTTGTTTATAGACTCCACAAATCATCTCTTATGATACCTGGTATTGTGTTTGATACAACCCAAAATCCAAATTGACAGTAATGGGTACAAATATAGTGTGACACTACTAGCAGTCAAAAATATAAGATTTTCAACGTAAACATTGCACTCTTGTTTGACTTGGCCAATTCATCATTACTACATTCACACGACTAGGTTGCTCTACATTTAACGAAAAATAATTTATATTTTAGTATTGCTTTATAGGACATGGAACACGAAGTTTGTACGTAGCTAGTCTCGTATGTGAGAATGTGTGTTGTCATTCCGAAAGTTGGAGATATCGTGCTCATGTCTGAGGGTATTTTAAGACTTTCTGCTGTTTTATATAGCCAAGTTGGTATAAGTACACGTACCTTCTCCACTAAAATAATAACTGTCTACAAGTCAAAAGAAAAACTCGGTCCAATGTGTCGTGCGTTTAGAAATGAGTAGAGGCTGGCTCTGTTCTCTCTTTACATTCTATAGAGCAGACATTCTCAAGTCTTTAGAAAAGCAAGTCAAGAGTGAATGAAGCAAACAAAGGATAGGAAGACAGTGAACCAAAGCCCATAAATGCTCTAATCCACTATAACTATATTTTTGCAGAGCTTTGGGTCAAATCAATTCGAACCGCTCCGTAGCTGGCACTTAGCTTTGAGACTAAAGTGCCTTTACTTTGACTTGAAATGACTTGAGTTGACTCTAGACAAGAAAGGTTACTTACCCGACCAACTACGTAAGTGGTACACAAGTCAATAAGCTATACGAGACTTCTTTAAATATTGTTCTGCATGTTTAGAGCCATACCGTAGTAGCTAATAGCAGTTTACACTCTATTGCTAAATTATATTGCGATTATATATTCATGGGGCGTACTGTATTATTACATTTAGACTTTTGTGTTGTGTTATGTATTTGTAGAAGTTTGAGACATTCGTGTATATGGTACAGTTCAAACTCCTTTTATTAGCTATACTATGAGCCCATGGTCATGGTGCTAGTAATAGGAGTAATAGGAAAGTGGTTTTGATTGAACTCATTTATTTACCTTCACCAATAGCATTCACTTTGCCATTGTGTGTATCCACGGAAGGCCATCTGAGACGCTCCATTCGGTAGGAGAAAGTAGGAAACATTATGACATAGCATGCAATCCTACATAAATAGCTTTTAATGAAAACCATTTAATGGCATGCATTGTATAGCTATCTCTATAATATATACCTTTATATATGTACCTGCTCGATATTCCCTTTATTCTTTAGGGAATAGTAGTACTTAGGCTCTATCTCAAGAAAAAACTTTTCATAATTTGAACTACATTTTTACGACTGCTAACTTTCGTAAGCTATACCACCTACTACATAGTATTTTTGTGATATCGTTTCCAATATAAGTTACCGATATATCTTCCCTAATTATCTATAGGTACTTAATGTCACTCTCTGGAAAACGGAGCAGGACGGGGAAATTGCATTTATATTTCGAAAGGTGTAACCGGAAACTTCAACTTAATCAATGCATACACATATTTCCATGAGCGCAGCGTAGTTACAAAACTTTGAATACTAGTATTTACCACTAGAAACGCTATCACTTGTCAGAAATGAAAGCTTTTGCATGTATTTTTACACTTATTTCATTTGAGTGTCATAACCCATGATTGAAAACTTTTAAAAGCACTATAGCACCTGATATCACGTTACACGTTGGACAGGTACTTTAATTATGATACGGTACCATTTTGAATATAAGTTGGCAGCATATCTATATTTTAGCTTCAGTAGACACAATTGATTGTATAATTCATTACAATTTCAACTTTCAAATGCCTCCACTGATCTAATTTATTTACCTACTGTTAACCTATGTGCACTACATGAAAGAATATAAAGTATTGTCTTTGCTTTAAGCTTGTAATGACATTATTCAAATATGAGAACTTGAGAACGAGAACTATACACGCTGGCCTAAATGCCATTCTAAATCAGTGACCCATAAATCGAAGCAAGTAAATCCGAGTCTCTGCTCCTTGTGAATTAATAATTCTATAGTGTCTACGGTCTCAGCTACTTTGAACTGGGAGCACTATCTGTTTAAATGGTAATGGCTGACAAGAGACGACAGTTATCTAGCTTTTACAGCCATTTCCTTTGTCGTGCACTGACAATGAGTATGCCATTATGTTTCGTTCAAGATTCCTTACCTGATGCTCTATTGATTGCTAAAATGAGTAACTCCGTAGTTCATACTGACTCTTCAAGAGCTGAACTCATTTTCGTTATCAGTCAAGTCTAAATCGACTTAAGCGACTTAAAACACTAAAAGCGACAGAACTAATAGAGATAAGACTCAATATGAGTCTTCAATTTTCCGGACTACCCAAGGACTGACAACGATTTCAATATCCAGTAGGCATTACTACATTCGAGGGATAATAATAAGCAAATTTTCTTGCCTAACAAGATAATAATGAATGGGAATTTTGAGTTACAGTTAAGCAATGCTCTATTCTGACATTAGGTAGCGTAAATTGTCTTTAGTCTTTAATCTTTGAGAATGCGAAGAAAGTTGAGTGAAAGAAATACGTCTCTTGCAGGGAAAACATAAGCAGGCACAATAATTGAAAGTAAAGCTGAGTCTAGTTAAACATTCTAAGAATAAGGGAGTAATATTATATAATACATTAGTGTGGGTGTTATGGTCTCATTTCATCAGCTCTTGGTATTATATAGTTACTGGCTCACTCGTTAGTAGATCAGTTTTAGCTAACTTACTTTTTAATACGTTTCTAGGAAAAACTTTTCATTAGGATGGGCAAGAACAATGCAATGTGGAAGAATTAAATAACTTGAGTTCTTTCCGCACTTCAAGAGAGAGACCTTAAGGCAAAGCGGAGCTTAAAGAGTATTTTCCTCTGTCGCTTGGACAAAGAGAATGGAAATATTTTATTACTTCCTTAGAGTCGACGAAGACGAAGTTTTCATCATTTCAACAGTATCCTTCATTCATTCTCATCCAATCGTTTTCATTGCGAGTATGCCGTAATTTGTGCTATATATACTTATATGTGGAAATGAAATATTTGCAGACAAAGGAGAACGGAGTAGTCGAGATGACGATACTTTTCCTACGAACTCCCTTAGAATACTTATTTTCTGGAACCACTACAGCACATATTAAAAGTCGACCGAAAACAGAAGAGTATGACGGCTGTTACCTACAAATAGTTTATATAGTACATACTCCTACACTTTACTATACACCCGTTTACTTTACGTTCGGCATAACTTTTGACGGAACTGTTGTTTTCGTTGAGACGACCAAACCAGAAGGAAAGACTACCCGGGTGACACTATTTGTATTCAGATGCTAGGCTCTTCAAGATGCATCTCCGTGCAGGTTTATTTTAGGATAGTGACAGAAGCTATGGGAGGAGATCAAAGCTCCCGACAGAGAAGTGTGAGGTAAAGTCGAAAGAGCAATCAGATGTTTTCTCTATAATGCCTGCATTTCACTATGCTTTCACTTTCACAACATTCCTGCGATACATTATTATATTAAAATAACTTTGCTTTATGCTAAAAGTGTCTCTATATAGAATTGAAGGAGTTTGCTCTAAATATCAGCTCCTTTTCACAGAAAAGCAAACACTAATATTTTAGAATTATAACGTTTGCTGTGCTTTGCTCTATATTGACTTTACTTGTCTACTTTATACCTCCGATATGCAGCGTGAAATATTCTGAGTGTCTGGAGATTGAGATGTGTTCATAATTCTTAAGAAAACTCAGATGATGAGAAGTGTGAGTAGTGGCACGAGTCGAGTCGTCGAGTGCTCTGTCTACAAACTCTTCAACTGAACAGATGCAATATCACCAACCAGCAATATATTTAGCTTCCAGAATGTAAATATAAAATGCAGACTCCTGGTCTCTGAACATAGAGACCCGTTTCGCAATATGTTCATGTTGGCTTGAGATGAAATGACATTGACGTGACACTATCACAATTTCCGCATGTCTCACTTGTACATAGTCCACTCCAATATTAATATGGATACTATATACACATGCATTTTAAGCTATCACACTCTCTCCATCATCAGGCTCTTCTGACTTCTCTGAATTTGGAATAAACCAGAGGAGCAACCAACAAAACCACAAGAATCAACCATCTAACAATGCAATGCCTTAACACTTGCTCTCCGTACCATTATGCACTATCTACTATGTCACGATCTCCCTTCGTATTCCGCATCTTCTGTCACAAACGCTGTTACTATCTTCCATCCCATCATGACAAACCCAAAATGATCCTTTCCAACTCTATTTACATTCTTTCGAGATCCATTTTGCTTTCTCCATTTTTTACCCTTCCGGCCGCTGTTGTGCTAAAGTATTATAATATTATAGCCAGGAACGTGTTTATGTTTACATTAACAAACCTAAGGATAACTATATCTATGTATACCTAAATACTAGTACATTAAGTAGTGTTATACACATATGCACACTTACACTCGTTGACTTCTGTTAAGCGTTATTTAGTAGTATTGCTATTGCTATCATTTTATCTGCACGAAATACGTCAGCAAATCCCTATTGAATTCCTATAATGCTAAGCTACTGCTATTCCACACATGCACTCCAATCTATACTCCCGCTCACACAATCCGTTTGATCAATATACAATTTGCATACACGGACGTAAATGTTCCGGTAGTAAATATAACTGTATTTATTGTCCTTGTGTACATAATAAATATTATATGTACATGCGAGAACATAGCAGTACCTATTAAACACTAGACAGTTTTCTATTATTTATTTACATGCGTTAGAATTATTTGTTTCTTTCACACCAAGGGAATTTGCTTTTTTATTACTCAAATGTTTAACTTCATAGGACCCAAGTTAAGCCTTAAAAATGTCAATTTTTATTCCTAAACTGTCATTTAGTACCCAAACTTAATTTAGAAACTAAAAAGTTCTTGATTTTTATATAATCAATTCATTATTAACGTGATTAATGATAACAGGTATTTGTCGTTGATTTTTTTTGGTCAAGTCATGAATGTTAAAATAGTATACAATAGAACATGTAGGTACATGTACATACACTAAATGCAACTTAAATTGTATTCGATAATTCGAGTTATTTTCGAATGAGCTAATTTGAATTCTGTGGTGGGTTTTGTATAATTATGATAGAAGTAGTACTTATTTAATTTACCATTTTGGCGAATCAAGAACTCTACCCAATCAACCTAAATATGTTCAATGAAGTATACGTTTGTATCCAGCAGT
>JABASH010003949.1:0-15196 GCA_019776445.1 Tomocerus maximus | reverse complement strand
CTACCGTATCTTATTTTTCACATACAATGATTTATCACATCTACTTCCAATCTAATAAGTGCATTCTATTATATGTATTCTTATGAATGCCAGTGCAACTTTATTGCCTTCCCTAATTATATCCATTACGAAAGCTTGCTTCCCAAAGCTTACAAATGTCAAGTGGTAAGAGAAATATAATAATCAGACTGAAATATTGAAAGCTGTTGTGTTTGGTTCATGAGTATAACTTCTATCTACCTATTGTAACTTATAAACTTATTTAGATTGCTATTTTAAAGATCAATCACCAGCCTTAGCCTTTCCAGGGCTTTCTATGCCATTAGCATATAGATTGTCAAGAGTTAAGGTTAAGACAGATAGTACTGAAAGTAAAGGATGAGACAAGAAAGGCAATAAACAAAGCTACGCAGTGAAAAACTTCTTTGGAACGTAGGAATTGTTAACATGTATTGCGAAGTTGCGAAATGGTAAATCTATATTAGATTTTTAAGGTACAAAGACATGAATGAGAACTTTAGTAATTATGGAAGCTAACTACAGGGAAATATTAATTAAAAAATTCTACACAAAATTCTGGCAATTTAATTTGTTAAAACTATACTTACTACATAATAAGTAAAAAATCGCTATTTATGGTAAAATTGAAATCTTAAAAATGGCTTACCCTACGAAATTTGGACCTATGAGAAATATAGCAGCGATTGGTGGGATTGAGCGATAGTTCAAATGGTACTTGAAGAAGAAGTCCTCCAATGAGTATCAATGTTCGTAAGAAGTAAACAGGTGAACTTGTAGAGATTAGATTTGTTTCTCTCACGATAGAATTTTTGTTATTGCAGTTGGATCGACGCTCACTTTCAATCTTCAACTCAATTACACTTATATTTCTCTCCATGAGACAAACTTTCTGTCTAGAATGCTTTTTCAAGACAAATGAACGCATAGCAATTGTTTCCAATCCAGTTCACCCTCCATCAACTGTGCACTTTTCCAGCGCAATAACTGAGGAATTTGAAAAGTAATCCACGTCATTATAATGTCAGTCATGAAGAAATCTCTTTGAAAACGAAGAAAAAGCGGCAGGGTCATGAGATCCAATGCAATTAGCCTGAATGAATATTATAATAGTCACATTCTGTACATACACCCACTCAGAGATTAAAGAGAACCAAACAACCTGATGCTCCCAATCTGCTATATGCACTCCACTCGACAGATCCTCTGACGGCAGATCCCATCATACCCTCGCTCAAAGCGAAAAGGCTCTTTCTCCGATGGTGTTCAAAGGACGACTGGTGCTGTGGTGGATCCGATTCAAAGGAAGAACACGAAGAGACCGAAGCACAACTAATACGAAATTAAAGAGTCGTCTCTACTCTTCCAAGTGCCTTTCTAGAACTTTTATGTCTGCTGTCCCATGTGAAAAGATGTAGTTTTCTATACACTTTCTCTGGCAAATAATGGTAACAGAAAGGGTACAAAAGTACCTGTGCCTAATGACTAATGAGAACATCTTCTTTGACCTTCGCATCGATTCTTATGTTCAAAAGATGCGGTTGTAAGTAAGCAGATATGGCTGACATACTACTTAATCTCATGTGATGACACACAACCAAATGAAAGTGTAGACATAGTAGAACTACCTTACAAGCAAATATTTCTTAGTCATACCTAAGGGCAAAGAAGGCGAACTATTGAAGAGTCCGGCAATCCTTATTGATAAGTATAGATAACTGCAACGCAATTAATTAAGGATGATTTTGAGCTGAAAGCTAGTTTCTATTTCCTCATGCGTAATGCAAAGCCCATGCACTTACCATACCGTGAAGAATTTCTTTTATCCAATATGTGTAGCTTCATATCATCCAATTATACCTAGACACTTTTTAACCATCGCTATACCAGCTAAAGCGCAATTGGGGACATCTTTCAATATGGTCAATTCCAAGATTCCTATTAGTCTAAAGTTCGTCCGAAATGCTTAAGTGCTATTAAGTGTGGAAAATGTATATCGTAAGGATAGTAAAGATGCTTTGTAATTGATTTCTGAGATTCATGAACTTTCTAAAAGTATATGTATACTTGTATTATGTTCGCCAATATTCTTCACAAGGTTTGAAAAGTTAATAGCATACATAAGTAAAGTCGGTAGAACTCTGACAAGAATATTGCCAATTTAAAATAGTGACGTTTATATGCGAAGTAGTAAGATGCTAATTAAGTAGCAACAACTTTGATTAGATGATTTGTTGAACTGATCTACTTTCGAATGCCAATGTATTGAATTAATAAGTGTATCTGTTGACAGCAGAAAGTAATGGGAAACTGAAAAAACTTTATACTTTATCTAGTTGTTGCGTAGTTGTTGCATGGATTGCAGTCCTTCTCTCTAGATCATGTCAGGATCAGGTCTCCTGGGATTTATTCTGCCAGAATATTATTGCTTTCTTTCTTTGTACTCCTGCACTCCACGTTTCCTGCAAACTATCCGCTTTTCACAGTAATGCTATATTTTCTTTGTAATAAAATAAAGTAGGCATACGCTTTTCCTTTCACCTTACGCTTCGTTGCTATCAACTGCTCTGTCTAACGACTCATGAATAAGCGAATGTAGGTATGTCATTGAAATCTTTATTTATGCATACAACCAAACTTGATGTGCTTTTGTGCAAAAATCTTTTCCAGATTTGTTTCCCCGTCAGAAACGTAAAACACTCAAAATAAACACAAAACTCGCAAGTTCTAAAATATCAAACAAACATGCATTTTAGCGTTCTAAACTTCAGCAAACGAATGTGTTGTGGAAGTTACTGGTCGGGGCTTTACTTTGCTTAAATAACATCCTCTTTTAATACAAATGTTTATCGACCCTTTCGCCCACATATCCACTAAGCACACAGATTTACTGCTACCTATGTAAATTTGAAATGACGTGTTTTATGTTGCAAGTTTAGCATCCACCTGTGCTTTACATAACATTTACTAAAATCACTTCTGCCTTCTTCCCATTCCCGTCAGAGAACCATTGTTTCCAATTACTAGACGTCTTCTCCACTAGTTTCGTCTCATGCGAATATATACTTGAATAATACGTTTTAATGTGATAGTAAAAAGCAATTTGTTCATGTTCCTTTGTACGAAATTTGAGGGATGCATTCCTCATTATGACTTTACTTTAGGGGCACATAATATGAGCTATGAATGATTATCTTTGGAAAACTCAAGTTCTGATGGATGTTATATAGTAAACTTATTATAGACACTTATTACAAAAATTTTTTGCATTTCGATAAATCTTAAGTAAAATTAGTTTTGCATTACCTTATCTGGCATCCTTAAATGAAATCTGGACTTTGCAATGTACTAGATTTCGTAGATGCGTACATCAATTTTTTAGTAAGTTTTATTTCACTTGGGAGAAAGCATCTACGAATCTTATGAATAGATACTTATATAAGATATAAAATGTGTAGTCAGCTTATTCCGATCTTAGTCACGAGTCAGAAAGCATGAAGTTTCTCTTATAGGAGACTTTGTCAAACAGAATTCAATATAAGTCTTAGGAGATTATGCTATTGCCTTGAAATTATATCTTCTGTCTCAGTTACGGTTTTCTGCAATCTGCCTGAAATACAAGTAGTATGTCTATAAGTGCCAAGTGCATTATACACCTATGAAGACAATTTACTTGAGACAACATTAATAATACATTTAGTTGTCTTCTTAAGCCAGAGGTTGTTTTTAGACTGGAGTACAATGATAATTCAAACTCTTGAGTCTTCATTACTTAAAACAAAATGAAAAGCGACCTTAGTCACACAGTCACACTACTTATAATGTACCCATACTTTATCTGTCATTTTTAGTCTTATTGTATTATGTTATGAAAGTATATGTAAATAGTACGTGTATTAAAGAAGAGATGTTATCTTAGTAAATACCTTAAACATCATGGTGTGTCTCTGTGTCCATCGATGACGACATTCATCAGTCAATTTAGAACGTGTAGATCCTTCTTTCTTGATCAGTGTTGAGGAATTCATAATATGGGAGATACTATCTGAATACATTATTTATTATGACTGTGGCATTTGTGAGCTCATTAAGCAAGTACATTACAAGGGGGCAAATTACATATTTTTATTATAGTTACTGTACAATGGTGGAAGTTGGTAGAAAGTTAATGCATTTTCAATTTCAGAGTTTTCACCACATAGATATTCTGGAACACTATATTTAAAAATACAAAACATTTATGCACTAGCCCATCAATTATTACTTATTGGACATTTCTGATTTTGGTTTTCATATATCTGTCATTTGATCATTAATGTAGTATACCATTTCTTAGTTTAAGAATCATTATGTAATGTACTGAGTAAATACGAGGGATACGAAGTCATAATATCAACTAAGTTGAACTTATAACAATTATTATCAACATACATTTTAACTTCACTAATTCAACATTCGACTGCCAATATTTTTTGAAGCGCTCGCTGAAGAGCACACACCTATGTGGTTATTCAAGTTACAATTGTGTGAGCACAGTTATTGCTGTACATAATAAATGAGAGAATACATAATAAATACCGTAAATACAGAGAGCCGGCAGAAAGTTAGCACTGCAGTATGCATATAGTTAACTACCATTCAGACATGTACCTGAGTGTACTCAAGAACACATCGCTAGCTTAGAACTTGGAAGATTATTACACAAATTGGTCTTACTATTCTACCCGGCCCCCATCTCCTTGAAATCTGCATATTGCGCAATAGTCCTTTTATCCTCACATCTGAACCCAGAAACTTGAAAGTCAAAGTGCTCTTTAAAACGAAAAGTCTCAAACACGAATAACTGGGCAATGCTTAAGAAGCAGATCAGGTGCTGTTGCTGCTGTGTAAATATTGTTTTGTACTACGTTGGACAAATATGGTACACACAAAACGATGTGGTTGACAGCTGCTATCGACGTTAACATTCGGTTGACCGGTAGAGTTTCTTACAGCACACACGGCACACAGTATGGTGTCAACAGAAATAATATTTCCTTTGTTTGTTGCCCTTCATCTATCATTCAATCGAGTATGTGGGAAAATAGCAACTAAATATCATATACCAAAATTCTTCACTATACTATACTATAAAAAATCTTATGGCTTATTTTATACAACTATTATCATATCCTTTTAACTAAGTACCTGTACATCATTATGGCAATAGTGCGCATAGTGTTAACAGCACAACATTCTTATTATAAGTCATTTAAGACACATGCAGCTTTTGTAATAGCAATAGCAATGCAGCATTACGCAAAACAAGTCTCAATAATTCGCAGTAGTATCTTATTAGTATTATGCATCTGCATACATTTGATTTGATTTGCATACATTTGTATGTACCATAGTAGTGCAATGTGTTCAGAGTTCAGACGCGTCATCTCGCATTAAAGGAACAATAATTAATTTGTAGTATGAACCCCGTGAATTACTTCGATGAAATTAGCTAAAAGTCAGGGAAGAATTAATTCCAAGCAGATACTTGTAACTTAATTGCAATTGACTATGCCTCAGCAGTAGCAGTCATTCTGCATAATTGGAGTAAACAGTTAAGCAATATTAATTTAACTACGTATATGCTTTCATTTGCGGAAATTATTACATTTAGAAATAAGGTATGGCAAATAAAGGTCTCATTTTTTCGGTTTTATTTTATTACAGTTGTAGTATTTTATCAACCACTGTAATAACGTCTGCTAGTATCTCCTGTTTAAGCCCAATTTGCAAATGTCCATTCTACTTTGATCCTAAATGCGGTTCAAATAATATCACTTATCCCAATCAATGTTACGTAGATTGTTATAACGCGAAAGATTGCAATCCAAGTGAGGAAATATCATAAGAATGTTAATTATCTTTTGCTAATATTTATATTATTATTATTTTGAGCTATAATACTTGGATCGCATTGATCCTAATCTGACATTTATTATCCTAGAAATTCAAGTCACAAAAGAAGGACGATGTGGAAACTTTAGCGTCGAGTTTAGGCCCATTGTCCTTCCACAATCAACAACAACAATGCCAACGACAAGATACTATTCAAGTGTGTGTAATGAAACGGCATGTCAATGCAGATATGGATACAATCCAGTTTGTGCGTCTAATTCAGTAACATATTCCAACACCTGCTTCTTCAGATGTGCGAGGAGATGTGATCATGGTAGGTATTTACATTTAGAAAATCTTTTCCATTAGTTTAGTTTTGATTCAAAGATAAGTACAATCTCATTTTAGTATTGTTTATTTTTTACCTTGTTAGATTTGAATTTTGTAAAATGTGGGCTATGCGAATGGACATATCCTCCCCACAGACGATGCTTGGGGAAAACAATTCTGTGAGTAATTAAGATCAGAGGGAGAAAATGCTAATAATGAGCATGAAACAGTACTTTTAGTCCTACTATCAATAAATTAATTCTGTGTCCAGTAATTATCCATATTTGTACCTAGGTTTGAGACATATGGTTGGTTATGGTTTATGGTGTGTGTATGTAGTACCATACCATGTGTGTGTGTTAGGGGGAGAGTATGATCTCTACTATAAATTAGTAGAGTCACACTACCGCTCAAGCCGCGAGGGCTTACTTGCAGTTACTCCAGGAACAACTTTACTTCGTGTACAGACATACACGAAGGAACTTGGTGTAAGGTTACTGAACCATTATGTGGTACAGCCCTACACAGTCCCGCACTCTACCTTTTAAGTAGTACCATAGCTTCCTGTAGTACATTAAATGCACACCCTGAGGATCATAATATGTAAACGCTCAATAATCATCAATATCATCATGTATATAAATCATATGACATAAATATGATAGTTATTCCTCAGAAACATTTCAGAAATACTGTGTGAGAAATAGTGAGAATTTGAGAAAGAGATTAAGGGAAAATCCCACATAGTAGTCTCATCGCATAATTAATTCTTACTTCAAGCTAAAAGATAGAATCACGAAATCAACTTTATTCATACACAACCCTTCAAGTAACATTCAAGTTTATTGCATATTGCATCCCTATTAGAACAAAAATGGGATAATTATTATTCCGAAGATACATCAGTAAATCAATTTTAACAAAAAGGTCGATAATTCACAACGCAATTATCAATCAAAATAGTATTCTAATAGTATAATTAAGTAGGTCGTAAAAATTCTACTCCTTAAAATACTTAACACAATTAAATATTCACAAAATTATGGTATAACATCGGTAATCTAAGAGTCTTGGTCAACAAAACTATATGTAATCTGTACTAATGGGAGAAAAATTCTAGAGATCAATTCTAATTCACACAAACTTGGATTTTTCACAATTAAATAAACATCACAATTAAATTGTCAAGTAGTCACCCACATTGTAAGCAACTTAAGGGACACATTCATTTGTAAATGGCACCTTTGTCATGTAATGAAACGATATTTGTATCTTGTATCTGTATTATGATTCAAAAATCGACATTCAAATGAACACATTCAATTTTGTTGATTTACACATATCCATATTCACGAATGACATGCATAACAATTGACAAATACGACCAAAGCGCTAAGTGGAGTTTCATTTTGTGATTAATCATATATAACACTGAACTGCACTACTTCGCATTTAGGCGATCATTATCTCCACTCTACAATGGCATTTATATATTTAGTGACTGACTGTAGGACAGGTTGCTTCATTTAATTTACATGTTACAGAGTGCAGTGCTGGTACATAGACTGATACACTACACTAGCTGCAATATTTGTCATCTTTCTGTCAGCTTATGTGTAGAGAGCAGTGCGCTTACTTTATTTGTTGTTGGACAATAATGTACTAATACTTAAGAACTATACTCTGATATCTTTACGTTTTGTAGCCTCTCTGTTATTAGATGCTTATCAAATTAGTTAATCATTTAGTTCCTTTTATACAAACATACGGATCAACATGCGTTCGTATACAGTCGATTCACTTCACTCTAGCTTTATTAATTGGACCAGAAATAACTATATTTGAGATGAGACTATATCATTATCCCGTCGCTTTAAACCGGTACACATACCGAATATAAATTCATAAGATTAGCATATTCTTATATTACAGGAATAAGTTTTATTCTTTGGCTAAGTCGTAGGTAACATTAGACCTGTTGCCATCAATTAAATACGCATTGGTATTTAATGGAATGACAAGGGTCATATCAGCTTATTTCCTGTTTACGTACATCGTAAAATCTACATGCTATAGAACTATAGGTATAGTATCACTAAATCACACACAATCACATTTATTAAATATTATTGTTTACAATAGGACTTGGTGCTCTATCATTTAAATTAATTGATTCCTTTGAGTTTCAAACATAGTTAGGCATCTTATGTATGGGCTGATAAAATATGTATCAATTGAACATTAGTGGCCGTGTGGTTGGATTCATATGATTATGGTGATTAGACATTCGTAGTGTATTATTACTATATACGATTGTTCTTATATTATTCAGTATTGAGACTGAAATAGTACCTTTGATTTGTATTTAATGGCAATCCTGATAATCTATACTTAAACATACCAAAGGAATTCTAATAACAGAGTGACATTTATAAATATGGAACTGCTAAATTGAACGAATAAGCATCTCCATTTAACAGATGAAAATTTAAAAATTTCACCTGCGCTGATTTTAACAGTTGCACGATGTTATATTCTGTTTATCAAAGTTAAGGAGCTTGTGAAAAGAATTCAATGAGTGGAGAAATATTTACATAGTAATTATTAATAGAAATGTCCCAGGACATTTTTTTGGAACCGAATAGTGGGTTCATAACATTTGCAGAATTTTTCATGAAAAATAAATCATTTTGTGCGTGTTTACGAGTCAAACTCCTTGGACAAACCTACACTAAGCAGTGTCAATGAATTCTTTGGGTGCAGCTTACTCTTGATTGTAAATAGTTTTCTTACTTAATGTGATTTGGTTCTTTAGATATATTTACCTATAGAAGCGCTTTTAGGTAAATAGAGCCTAATTTATTTTATGCATACCCTGTAAACACCTACTGACTACTTCCATGCAACGCAGCCGATTTGAAAGAACAGGACCACAACGAAATAATACGTACTTTTAGTTTTACCATCAGAACTTTTGGGAACTTGTCTAATACTACAGAACAGCTGCATATACAATTTACTTGCAGTACCGTAACATTAACTTCATTTTAAATTAAATGTGATATTGTGCAAAGGTTGATTATTTACATCAGCTAATCAAAGTAACCGAATATAGAATATTTCCGTATTACGATAACTTGATTTTTTTGGTTTACAGTAGGTAGGTACTAATAACTACTTATACGGCCTGCGGCCCTACGGCCTACTGAAGAAAGTAAAGTAGCTGCAGCTTGAGACAGTACCATATTCTTTTTGGAAAAAGGTTAACCTATTTAACATTTAACACACGATTGTAACTTTTTTGCGAAAATAACTACTAACAACAGTAACGTTAATTTCACCTACTGGGTAAGCTGAACAATTTTTCGATAATTTGTGTGGAGGTGTATTTACAAACATCAATCATGGTGATACATTGGTTCCACTGAAATTCCAAAATATTTCAGTTTGATCTCAGTTTTTGGTTTGCAAAAGTGTCCTCGGGCATGTATTCTAAATCACAACAAAAAGAATACAATAAAACTCGACCCAACTCCAATTGTGAATAATACATTTAAAGCTAACACAAAGATCACAAAACTTACCCAAACAGAATATGCAAATACGTTGCGTAACCAGCCAGAATGTGCCAATACGCATGAAGCTGAGTCAGAGGTCTCAGTCCCTTGGGTAATTTACCCCTCATGTCGCTATAAATAACATATAATATAAGAACATTAAATAAATTCATAATGCTTTCTCCGTCATGCCATGTAAAGTAAGTACCTAAGACTGTTATGCCTATGTTATGACAATTTCTATGGCTTTAAATTATTAAGTTTCATTGATCGCGTTGCCATTATCCACACCCAAAATATAAAAGTTTGACGCTTAACGTAGGTATATTTGGGTGGTGGTGGTATCCATCCTGTGCAAATAAATATCTAAAAAGCTTTTGTTTCATAGCCAGCAAGTCAATCTCGAATATTAGAACTACCTAATCATAAAAATTATTGTGGTTATACATTACTACTATAGTTAACGATGAGTGTAGGACTATCGTTACCTACCTATCGTTCACAACACACCATTAATGCCATAATGCATATAAACCCGCAAATCTCAATAAATTTTACAAATTGCTGTTAATTCGTAAGCAATGGGAACGCAATGTGCGTCAAAATTTTCTGTACCGAACTAATGTAAGGATATCGTTTATGTACTTATGGCTCCGATTATTATTAACCATTTGAACAATGTATCATTGTAAACGTTTGTATACAGCTAGCTTGCTTTTCTTACTCGTAAGAATAACGCAACAACTGTGAGCATAATAAAAAGACTGTTATTGTATTTCTACTTATGGACAGGACGGAGTCGTAAGTCACAACCTAAACAAATCAATAAACGAAATTCACCCTACTGCACAGTTACAGTGGCTTGTTAAAACATAGCTTCATTACTTATTCAACTACATGCATGATAAATAGTTTGATTTTCAACATAGCAGCAGTGTTACTACTAAGTAAAAGTAACAGCAACCCAAGCGATAGTATGTACACAGTCCACAGTAAATAAAACTATCCATATGCTTAAGGGTGTTCCGTGTACTGCTATTTTCCCCTAAAAATTCAACATCACGAAACATTAAACGAGACACCCAACCAAAGCCCAACTAATGCCATTTCATGTACATTATACAGCTAACATCCGGTGATGCAAATATAAATAGGGATACCCAACATCACACACCTTTCATGGGTTTATACTCCTTACAATTCTATACATCAAATCAAATAATCAATAGATAGGCAACCCTTGAATATTAATACCACTTTGGGCTTCATACGATGAGGTTTAATTGCTTCCTATACCCAAACAAATCGATAAAACTCTTATGGGACAATGGCTATCTATGTCAATATTACGTACAGAATATTGCTGCGGCTGTGTTGATGATGAATGTATAAATAAATATCATGTAAATATACAATGATAAAGGTAAATGACAATATCAAACTTACGTTATTTGAGGACAAAGCTGGTTATCAATGTTCCATAAGCCGAATCCCAGAGTATACTTTAAAGAATGAATTTATCAACATTCAGGTCAAAACTGAATGTTATTTCGCTTTTTATCAAAGAATTCAAGCTTTTTACTTATTTTACCATAAAAAATCCGGCTGATAGCAGCTTAGTGCAAGTTCTGCACTGATTGTAATTTACAAGACGAAGATCCAGCACGAGTACGACAACAACCCCCAGCCCATACATGATCTAAACCGTTTCGTATAAATCACACATGTCAATTCTTGCGCATAAAATTGATGCTAAATGCTATTACAAATATTTATAGTTCATACTGCTAATACGTAACAATATCTCCCCAACCAACTGGTTGTCTATAAGTAAAGTCTATGTGCGCTATTCATATCTTACCTGGTGAATAGTAGGATCTTTGAATATCAGGTATAGTGAAGTAAAGAAGACACAATAAACGACACAAATGCCAATAAGTTGCCAATTGACGGGCCTACGAACAGATTTTCGGATTTCGGACAATTGATATATTAAAATCATATTTCCCCACACCATGGGTAGCTCATCCAGAAGTTGCATGGGATACAACAGTGTCATGTGAAAAGCCCAGGAGCCCAATCCAACGACTAAAAATGAAAAATGATTACATTTTATAACAGGCAATAGTAATTATACGGGTATCGCAACTTGCAACTCAGAACTCACCAATAAGGAACATGTGTGTCAAAATGAATTTTCGCTCTAGCCCCAGCTTCAACACTTCAAAAATGCCAAATATGGGAGGAATTATCATTCCAAGGTTGCTGAGTGTATTCCCTAAGATCATCACATAAATCATGAATTGAAACATTAGAAATTGAATTGATATGCTGAATGAAATTCGAAACTTACAAAACTCTGCGATAAATGGACTGACTTCATAGTTAACTTCGCACCAATCAAGCGTCGACGTTGGCTTACCCCAAAAATTTTCAGGAGTTACTGGTGGCATTGTTCTGCTGAATTCTATGTCTGATTAGTTAGATTTCGATCCCCAGCCCACTTTCGCAATTACATACCAGTCACACTCGTGTCAATATTTTATAACTTATTTTTGCTGTTGGACCGGGATTCATGCATCGAAAACACAATTAAACAAATTAATTAAAATGACTATCGCATATCTGCACGTTACGATCTTTCATATCCCAAACAAATTCTATGCTATATATTTATAAATTCTTTCACTGGTTGACAAGCCTCAACTAGACTAGAAAAAACTGACCACTTTTGTTGGGTTTAAAACAATGCAAATAATCTACAGTTGACATGCGATCCAATTATTTTCGTTTACTGTAGGTATACAGATAATTTGTAAGTTAAATGAAGTGGTAGGTCTCAGCTAACTTTGTGCCAGTCCCAAACCAAACCTTTGTGCAAACGCAAACATCTAACGGTTATAAGTAATTTAATTCTGTCTGAATGCAACTACTCAAGAAGAGCAATTGTCAACTACATACCAAAAACATCTAAAGTGGGATCAAGTCATAATGTTGGGTTGATTGGTGGATTAGATTTTAGGTCATAGGTATTCAAATTATTAGTTGCCTCTGAGAAATTCCACCCTATACTAATAATATTTCATGGTTATCCAGAACCAGACTAATACAGTTCTTTACTGAAACTAATTTAATGGAACACAATTTGACTAGCTATTTCTCACTATTTCCTGATTATACTGATTACAGCTAAATTACGATTCAGGCTTATAATATTATACATAAAGTTATAAATATGACACATGCACAGGTTTAGTATGATCCGAGTGCACAAGAAGAGTTTTTAATAGTGACAAGAATACTGTTGCAAAACTGACTGCAATGAACAGTCGTGTAGCACTGCACCTGCCAGCAAGTCAGTACTAGTTCTCAGAATAGTTAATATTTACGTGTTTGAATGGGATGGGAATGTGTCCTCTTCACATCAACCAACAGGCTATGTGTTGTATAAGTATAAGCGAATGCTAACAACGGGTCGGGAGGTGGAGGGAGCTTTTTTACATTCACACCGTACCGCATCGGTTAGTACTTCTCTGCCTGGTACTTGCTAGCTTGCTATAAGTTGCTACTTTCTGCATACAAACTGCTTAACCACTGTTCGTTACTTTACTTAGGATGATTACGCCGTAATCTCCTTCAATAATCTTTCAAAGGATGCTATAAACTTATCTACATGGTACCCCAGTCAGTTCTTGAATTTATTATTATCATTATTTTGCATATACTATAGTACACCATACCTAGATAAAGCAGAACAGAAAACCAGAGAACTACACCAGTTTACACTCCTCGGCAATGTTTATAAAATAAAAATGCTTGAATAAAAGTAAACTAAAATATAATATTCCTGTTTCCTAATTTCTTAGTTCCTAATTAAACTTTTTTACGGGCCTGAGAAAAACCTGGAAGGAAGGTCTGCCAAACCATTCCTGCCCGGGAAGGAAGGCCAAGTAGTTTTCCTTTTTTTTGGTAATCGGGAAGCTTTTTTCCCGGTCCCGGGAAGGACGCTGTTTCCCGGTCCCGGGAAGAAAACATTTTTCTCAGGCCCGCTTTTTTAGGATTATAATGAAAAACTAACATATTTTACTTATACAGCAATTATTAGTATTCTGTAATCCTAAATTCTTTTTTCAATTGTTCATACTTGGTTTGGCCCTATTAATGAAATTCCGCACTCAACGTTATCATTAATTTGCATTATTTGGCTTGAAATAAAATACATCGTCACACATTCTTGTCATTATCACATTTTTATATCAAGCTTTATTTAAGTGCTGCTCAAATCTAGTATACACGTTCATTTACTTGTAAAGAATTAGCTCAATAATTAGTCATTTAAATTTTTAATTAAAATGGAGTATGACATACAATACTTACTAAATCAATCAATGAAGTTTCTAAAAGTTTAACAAGTACAAAGCTAATTTTAAAAAAAGGAATAACAATAAACCTAATAAGTAATAAACTTACAAATATCTTACCTTATGTCAATGAGAATTGAAAAATTATGCACTGCACATGAGACACTCATCTTTGTTTTGCAAGGAGCAAGCCATTCCTGCTATATTTTCTTCTTTTGAAATCAACTTGCTCTTGTCCACAGTAAACTGGATAGCATTTGCCGCAGGCTTGGTACGCAAGTAATACATTCCAGTTTTCAAACCCTAATTAAACAATTTGCATTTAATTAGTTTTACAACTAAAGTAGTATCCAGAATCCAGATAATTGATAAGAGCTAACAAAAAATTATAGAGAAACTGAATAACTAATTATTTTTACCTTTTTCCAAGCATAAAAATGCATAGATGTCAGCTTGGCAAAACTAGGTTCAGCGATATGTAGATTTAAAGATTGTGACTGATCAATATAGGCCCCTCGATCAGCAGCCATATCTATGATGACCTTTTGAGATAGTTCCCACACTGTTTTATACAAAGCCTTGACATCATCTGGAATCTCAACAATGTCTTGTACCGAACCATTTGCCGCTATCAACTTGTTTTTCATATCTGGATTCCAAAGTCCACGCTCGGTCAAATCCTTTAGCAAGTGTGGATTCACAATCTACATAACATACATCCCATTATAAATTAATCGTTAAAGAAACTCATGTCTTTAAATTGAAAATCACATCGAGTTAGAATAAATGAGATAAACAAGTGGTCACAGTCATGTTCAAATTTTGGGTTCATACTTAAACTACTAAAAGTACTTTATAAAGCATGTTTTCTCAGATATATACTCTTTTTAAAAATGCGCCGTTTTGAAGTTATGGCGCGCTAGAATTTTTCAGGAGGTCGTTCGCTTTGGTCAGTTATAACTCCAAAACTAATCATTCGATTCGAGTGAAATTTGGTAGGAATGTAGTAAACAATATTTTCAAAATTGTACTTTCAAAAACTTTTACAAAAAGTTT
>JABASH010003948.1:0-15199 GCA_019776445.1 Tomocerus maximus | reverse complement strand
GAGATAATTTTACAATACTTTACTGTCTTCCCTTATAATGTTTAGCTCAACATTGATTCAGTTACTAGATTGTTGAATAACTCATTATCATTAAATATTAAGCACATACGTTGTACATTAAGCTTGTGTTTATTAATGTGTGAAGAATTATTTCATGGGATTTTCAATAACAATAAATTTCCAGCAGATTCTATCATTAAGTATTACTAGGTGGTAAGTAAATTATAATTCCAAATAATCCAGTAAAAAGCATATTATGTTACTTAAATATTTTTTTGTTGTATAGCCTAGCTTATGTGTGTGAAGTAATAATAAAGCCAAATAAAATTATTAACATGAGAATAATTGAAATAATAAATGATAAATATTCTAATCAAATCGTCGGATCAAAGAGTCCTGCTGTTCCAAATCAATGATGACCTTCTTTCGCATGTAGAAAATTGGACAATCTCGACTGAAATAATATAGAATTTGGTTTATATTGCCCATTTATTTTCCTTAGCATTAATCGGTATCAACTGAAAATATTTGTATAATACCTTGTACAAAGAATATCTTCATGAAGTGAGCCCTGGCACCTTTGACACTGTGTCCATAACCGATTGAATTTAGTTTCCAGCGAAGACAGAGCGTTAACTTCTTTAATATAAATTTCAGTTTGTTTGGAAACGCAATAGGGGCACAGAGCATCCTTTTCATTTTTCAAGACACTACGACAGCCAATGCACGTCGCCTTCTTCATCGTAAAACCAGCCAGGGCACCTACTTTAGAAGTAACAAGAACTTTGGTTCGAGTATGATCGCCACCTGCAAGAGAAATTGATGTTAAAATTGTTAATATTTAATATGCATGTTAATTATCATCAAAGTTTTTAATGAACATGTTAATTTAGTTATCATTAGATGTTAAGTTCACTTATTATTTTTAATTTTCAAATAACAAGCAGAACAACACTTACGTAAAAGAACGGATTCAGTCTTCTCCCCAAGAATAGGCTCGAATATGCGAGTTAAAGGCTTACTTAATTGATTTTCCAAATAATACAAAGCATCAATCGGAATATTGTTTTCTAATACATATATAGGATCTTCTGCCTTTTGATAAGCAGGTGTACCCTTAGCAGCAGCAACAATAACGTAAGGGACTCGATCTCCTAATTTAGGCGCTGTTCCAGCATCTCTTTTTTTCATTTTGTTGGCTAATTCCACATGGGCGATTTTGTTGGCGTATTCTTTCTCGGTTTTAGTTAATTCTTTAGTAATTACCAGTTGAGAAATATCCAATTTATTTCGAAGCAGATCTGAAATAACAGTTTTTGCGAAATCGATTGCTCCGTGTGGATCTCTAAAAGAAAAATATTTGAAAATAAAATTAACGAAAATTATGAAACTACCTTAATCAATGAATGTACACATACTGCTAGTGTGTTATTACCTATTAACTAAAATCTTTTCAAGACACGTATTCATCACAGTGGCTACCAAGGGACAATTATCTCTTCTAACAGTTTCCAAACCTTTGCAATCCATTTTATCGTGTACTTCTGGTTTTGTGAAATATAATCCAGCGTATCTTTTCTTGTTTATCAGCAAGTAAGGAAAATACACTTTTTCAAATTCCAATTTTATGGGAGACACAAATTTAGAGCTGACATATTCTGCAGCCTCTCTGCCTAACTCCATTGCATCAGCAACAGTAGACACCCCAAAACGAACCATAACAGAATCTGTGTCTCCGTAGATAACTTTAGCATCATGTTTGTACCCATTTTCAATGAGATATTTTTTCTCTACTTCGTTTTTAGTTTGTTCAATCATAGTACGTCCAAACGCTGTAACACTTTGACTGATTTCTAAGCACGGAAGTTTTCCAACTTGAGCTCCAGTAAAACCATACACAGAGTTAGCACTAATTTTCAGTGCAAGTTGTCTACCATCCAGCACCTGCCTCTTAAAAGGGTCTTTTTCGTTTTTCAAATCTTGTTTTGCTTTTTTTCTCGCACCAAGAAGGTCCTCCAGAATCTCGGGAAGAATTCCTTTGCGTACACTAGCTTTAACGAAGTAATTGTTTGAAGGTGTTCGAATAAATTCATCAGCTTTCATGGAGTTTATCTGATTAGGCTTCAGTAGCGTTGTATAGCATAAATTATGGGCCATCATTATACTGGGATACAGAGACGTGAAATCCAGGGTGGCAATAGGCACATCATAATATCCTCTTAATGGTTCAATAACGGTAGCACCCTCAAACTGTTCGTCACTTCCCGATCCTTGATAAGTCGGCATTATATAGTCATGATGCTTTGCCTATTATTTCATTGACAACGTCATTTTATTTTCACATTACTTAGTTAGGGATAAAATAAAACTGATGTAAATTATATTAGTAACCTTGCGAAGAAGTTGAGAAACGACTTTAATTTGCTGCCCTCGTGTTAGAAGGTATGGAAGAGGAACTCCAGTCACACGAGCCATTTCCATGTAATTAATGATGCACATAAGTTTTTCCAGCAATCGTAGGGGCAGTAAAGCATCTTTCAAACAATAGACGGCAAGACGTCTTCTGGTTTGGTCATTTCCATTCTGTAGATCTGTAATGATGGAATGATGGACGTCTTCTTTCTGTTCTCCCAAGAAATGGAAACTGACAGAATTTAGCGTATATGATCGTAGTTTATAATCTCGAACAAGAACAAGAAGCAAGTCGAAAATGACACGCCCTTCGATGTTAATTGACTTATTTTCCCTTCTTCCCATTTGTTTACTTTGAAGTACCACGTCTTTGACCACTGATTTGATATTTTTTACACGGCCCAGAAAGCTAGATATTAAAAATAGCATCCAGTTTACCATTAATAACTTTTACATTACTATATTACGTTCTTGGGTAACAAATATGAACTTGCTTGGACGGCTTACTGAAAATTAACAGCATTCAAATGCGTTGCCCTATTTAAAAGGTACCAAAGGTCAAAGTTTTGTATATTATATCCGGTTAAAATATCTGGATCAACTTTTCGGACAAAATCACCCCAAGCTTGCAGTAGCTCTGTTTCGTTATTGTAGCTAAGGACTTGAGCTTCCATTATAGGTGCACACGTTTTCAATGTAAATATGGTTCGAATAAAAGGTTCTGCAATAACGTATATAAATAAGTTACAGTTATCTATCTTTGCAATTGCACTGAACACATTAATTTACAACATCTGAAACTGCGAATGCCAAAAGACTTTCAACTCACCTGGATCCCCCTGACAAATGACCATGTTAGCAATCTGAATTACAGGGTCTTTATCAGGTTCTGGAAAGACACCTTTACGACCAGCACACTCAATGTCAAAGGACAGTATTCGGAACGGAGCCACTTTGGCCCACTCTCCCTCCGGAGCGTGAGAAATCATCGAATCAAAAGCAATATCCGTTTCAATTTGACATCTTGTGGATGGCTCCTTAGTTCCAGCTACATGAAAAAAACTAAAGATGTAATTATCTCTTAAAAGCTTAAGCACAGTATTATAGTGAAAAAGCACGTATGTGCCTACGCTGTTTACATTATAACTAACTTTACTTCTAACTTTAGAACTTGCAGCCTCAACTGACTTTATTTTTGCGTTACTTAAATATAAAATACGAATTACATTTATATGAAGCGTTACTCCGCAGAGTGTACTTCCCAGCTGGTAGTTCAACCCAGTTACAGCCCACAACATCTCGGTCAACCATGAATCTTGTTTCGAAGTCCATATTAGATTCAAAAGCCTGATAAGCACAACTTCCTAAACTGGGAAGAACGACTTCTCCCTTTTCGCAAAGACGTTTAGCAGGTGCGATCAATCTGTCAAATATTCATTTGGTTACTACTGTTTAAATGGTTTATTGTTTAAAAATTAAGAAAATTGGAACTTACCGTGGAATTGCCAGCGTGATTTTAGCAAATGGTGTTTTTGATTCACCTCGATAGCCGTAAATATTTAATTTGTAGACCAACTGAACCATTAGTACAGGTTCTGTGATCTCCTCCCTGTTTGACCTTAAATCATTCATGAGTGCTTTGTTAAGAGCAGTCTTGAACTCTCCACAATGAGATGCGGTGAATTTTTCGGGTAGAGAAACATAGAAATAAGGAGAAAATCCATGAACATGACAGCAAACTGAATGACCTTGATCTGTTACGCCATACATTCTGAAAAATAGACATTTAACATTTAAAACATTAAAATAAAAATAGGTAAAGGCATGCATTATGCATATTTTGAATCATACTGTTTCCTCACGTAGAGGGATGTCTAACGTTCGTATCTTTAACTATGTTCTTTATATTTATAGTACCTGATAACAGGAACAGGTCCCATTTTAGCACCTGGCATCCCAGGAATGGCTTTACTTATATAATGGTCTACGTCCAACTGCTGAAATGTTAAAGCCGTTGTTTGCGGTTTGAAGTTTTGGTCAACAGAAGATCTCTCCCATTGAGCATAGGTTATTGTTGTGGCAGCTTCGTCCTCTTGACATATTCGCCCAGAAGGATCATCGTCAAATCCATCCCCGTCACCGGCTATAAATCCTAGATCCATATCGTCGATTTCAACTTCCATCTCCTCCTCTTCTTGATTTGTGTCAGCAAACTTTTGCTTCTTGTTTCCATTTGAAAGATTCGGATTCGGAGGGTTAGAATTCTTGTTACCCCCGAATTTATTGCCACTTGATTTTGCAGCTCCCCCGCTGAATCCCGCTGGCTTTCTTTTATTCCAGTTTGACATGGTGTTTAGTTTTTGAAAACGACTCTTCTCACCTGTATTATGGTAATTTCCGCTAACGCTCTCCGGGCACACAGAATCGAAACTCTCTGAAGATCAAAAAAATACGAATTATTAGTACTTTATCTACCACGACCACGACAAACTTACAAGTAATTTGTTTTATATAAAAACGTAAACTAAGTGGCCACTCACGCACCTTCAGTCAGTCAGTCCAGTCCTCAACTGTTATTTTGATTTGACTGCTGCAACTGCCTACTTCAAACTAATTAACTTTCTTAATAAGATAAGAACTGTTGACATGTAACTTAAATTCAAAATTGCATTATAAACATTGTGGAGTGGAGCAAAAAAGATAGACACAGAACAGAGAGTTCCACTTCGCGCCAAAGGATAAGGGGGAACTATGTGAATCTGTGTTGGTGTTGGTTGGTGTATCTACAAAGGTATCAAGAAGAATTTGCAATGCATCACCACAACAGGCTCAGCTCAGGCCCGGCTTTCGTCCAGTTCGAGTCTCACTTTGCCCTGCCATGAATATGAATGAATTGTGAATCAACCGAATCAACTCACTGCAGCAGTCACTGAGCTGAGCCAGACCATCATATGAATAAAAATTATTTCATTTTCCATTCCATGAATGATTAACATGATTATGATGCAAGCATTATTGCATAATATTGTATAATAGTATGATATAATATATAATATAATAATATTATTATATAACAACTAAAGAACGATGTTAAAAACTATTTATTTATGTGTTCAGTTCAGAGACTAAAAGTAAAGGTCTTGGAGTTCATTTAGTTGGATTGTTTTTAAAACTAAGAAAATGAATACCCCGAACGGAAGAGTATGAGTCAGTTTCCATTTATTCGACCTGATCTCAGACCTAAAAAATAGTTTGAGGCTATTGAGATGCGGTTAACTAAAGATTGTTGCCAAAATCTATTTTTGATCTTTGCGTGCGAATATTTATGATAGGAGAACCACGTTAAGCTGTAAATAGTTTCACTTACGTGAGTATACTTATGAAACCCCGTAACACATGTCCTATATCAACAAGTATATCTAACATCAGACTATTATTATTATTATTTCAATACAAATACTAAAAGCAGATTTATAAAGGCATAATTGCTTAAAAATTGGCTTCGCAATAGAAACCTAGGCCTAGGTTAGTCCAGTTTTGAGTCTTAGTTCGTATATTTAGGCCATGTACTTGATGTACTTGTTCCTTGTTTTGCTACATTTCAATAATTTCTTTTAATTTTTTGACAAAAAGTGTAACTTACTGACTGTGATAAAGTGATAATATATCTCATAGCAAGTTCATTATGTTTGTAGTGCGGCGAGTAGAGTAGGTATATAGAGCATATACAAAAAAGGGGTAACCAACCATCATGTTATAATCCTATAAAAATACAATAAAAAATCGTTTTATGTGCTACCAATTTGAGCAGTTTAAGTTGCAATTTTATTGCTTAATCCAAAATATTATTGTTTATTGTATTCTTTATACTTTATGTACTTTCATTTACATGTACTTACACAAACGCATTTTTTATTATTTAGAAATATAAATTAGTCAGTATCTTTCGTTTGGAAAATTATATAAGATGCAAAGGAAAAGTTATTAGTTACTCTATTTAAGATTGAATACAAATGTAATGAAAATGCACTATTAAGTATATAATATTCTATGTTAAGCTTGCTCATAAATTATTGCAAGGTACATAATACTATATGCCACAACACTTCTGTTAAGAGTGAAACGTCCTTACACGATGGAGTTTGAAAAGTTGAAAAGTCTATTAGAGTGCCCTGTCTGCTTTGAAGTAGCTTCTCAGCCAATCTATAACTGTCCAAACGGTCACATAATTTGTCGCATTTGTGCTCCAAAGTTAAAATTGTGTCCAGTGTGCCGGGCTGTGGTGATACATGGATCCAGAAATATTGTAGCTGAAAAATTGGCCTCTGAATGTGATTTTCCATGTCGATATTCTGTACAGGGATGCAGTACTATTGCAAAAGGAAGTCAAATAGCTTCTCATGAACTCTCTTGTGACTTCAGGTTCGTTATGACTTATGACTCTTATGACTATGACACTGACTTGACACTAATTATAACATTAATGATAGGTCAGCGTACAGTACATGATCCATATATTTTAATGTTTTACTAGACCGATAAAGTGTTCAGTGAGACTGTGTAAAGAAGGAGCCGTAGCCAACTTTCTGCAGTATTACGAACATCTTTTGTTATCTCATGGGATCTCTGAAGCACCTCTCAATCAAACCGTCTGGGAAAGAGATATTCCTATTGGCAATAACATTTTCTTCATAAAAGGTACATTTCGAGGTGGACATTAGTGTTAGGATCAGGAATCATGACATAAATGTAAACTACAAGCGTACTGCAAGTACTTCTTGGAATTTTCACCTAGATGCGATCATTGCAGCCCTAGGATTTTGCTAAGCAAGTAGCTGAGTTGCATAATAGCAGAATCGCATAACGTATATACTTATTTACTCAATTCTCAAATCTTAATTTGTTCGTTAGAAGTAACAAAAAAGCCTGCTGGTATGATGTGCTACGGAGAAAGATTTCTTCAATTTCTGCACTCTGACGAACACAATATTTGGATATGGATGTCATTGTGTGGACCTTGCTCAATACACCGTGCACGATCCCTTACATATGAAGTCACATTTAAAATTCGATTGGTTTCAGAGGTATGTTGACATGGACTGTATGTATGTAATCACACGTGTACTATAGGTCTATCTAGCTATGACTCAACATTTTTAATTTCAGTGTTTTGCTAATTTCTAATAATTATTATTTTGTATAGAATTTGGAGATAAGCTGGACTGGACCAGTTCATAACATACGAGAGACTTCTCGAGACGTTTATGCATCTGGTTTATGTCTAGTGACAAATAAGACTGTTTTGAAGAGATTCGTAGTAGAAAATCCTGTTGGAGACTCTTACTTTAAGTTGCAAATTATTTTGAAGTCCGTTAAAAGGATTGATATTGATCTGCGAAAAAGAAAACACAAAAGTACGAAAACGGAGGGTGAAGAAAGCGAAAATGCTGATACCCTGACCATTGGAGAAAAGCTAATAAACTTATTTGCATGTGGGAAACATTCATAAATGAATTTGCATTTGGGAAACATTTATTCACATTCATAAACACACGCAAGGCAAATGATTATTATTATTATTTGCCGTGAACACCTAAAATAAAGTATCGAATATTTTTGATTTTGACTCTTTATTCTCCAAATGGGGATGTTGCTACGTAATAATGTATTCCCCAACAATAATGTAGATTGCATAAAATCATGACAAGACCTTTTTTGGCAAAAGCCAAGCAAAAACGATACAACTTTTAGTTGGACCTAAAAATACAATATTACAATAGTACTGTTCAAACCTTTTAGAAGAGATTGATTTTTTATACCAAAAAGTCGTTTTTTTGGTAATATAAGATCTAAACTACAGTTCATCAACAAATAGTGTCGTAGCAGGTTTTCAATCGTACGGATTTGCAAAATGCGTGCGAAGGAGCACTCCAAAGAATTGATAAATGCCTTCAAGCCGGTCCGGTACTTTTTGACTGCAATTGGTCAGATGCCTTTTGAAATTAAATTGAAGGTGTGTTTACTCTAGAAATGCTCATTTTGCAATAGTACTTGTTAAGACTGAATTTTGTTTAATGACTATCATGTGATTACGGCTTTAAAAGGCCGATGGATCCTATGCATTTCGGTTCAGAATGTTTGGAAAACGGAGCATAATTTTCATGATATTGTTTGCGTTGTCATCTTTCAATTACATTATGGTCACACTCGGGATTTTATCGTTTATCGTATTCGTTCGACCTGGTAGTGTTGGAAAGCATATGATCATGTAACTAAATTTTGTACATAATCAAACCGTTTCGGATCGTGTACGGATCATCGTATACGGTAATTCTGTACTATACTAATACGGGTATGCGTGTTTAATGGAAAGGACTCAAAACGATGAAACGAATGTGATCGAGGCTAAAGCTTGGGAGAATTACTGGATTCGGCATGAAATGATGTCTGTTATGGTTATTTGGTCATGGATGACAATTGCATTTGTGGGGAGCTCTTATATCTTATTTAATGGAAAGTATTACGTCCACTTCTTCAATTACTGGAATCGAGTAGTTCAGCTTGTAGATATGGATGTAACATCTGGCATCAAAAACTATTTGCATTTAAACAACATGATGATTTTCATAACTGCAATTTTACTGTTGGTGGCTTACGGGGCTCAAGTTGTTTCCTTCACTGGAGTGTCCAACACTTCAAAAGTGATTTCACACTTTTTCTTCCGAATAACTGGGATAGAGGTTTTTAAAAATGAAGGCAGCCCCCAGAACTCAACGGATTGGTGGATTGTACAATGTTACACATTCTTTGGATTCCTTATCATGGTATAAAATATGTACATATTAAATAACTTATTAATCCGTTTTATAAGTTTTTTTTTATTTTTTTCACCCTTTTACATCAAATGTAAAAGAGTGAAATATACATACCATTAACAAAATAATGATTAAAGTACAGCTTTTCAAAAAAGTCTCCACCTATATCACTTTCTCTTTCCTTATGCTAACCCCATACCAGCATTTTAATCAATCCGAATGCAATTATGGTGCCGGTCATGGGTGATAGTTAGCAACTTTCTTGAAACAAAGTATTTGGTAGGTACATGTAAAAGTTTTATTGTTTTTCAATTTTTACAGTTATACTCTTTTTTCGGATCTCGGGCAAATATTTTGCAATTTCTATTCTTCAGTCTTCTCCTAAGAAATGCGGCTCGAATTTGGAACGAGCGACTCCGGAATGTACTCCGTCATGGTGAGATTTAGAAACAATTATATTGTTTTTCAAAATATGATAAAATTAATAATCGATATTTGTGAATGGGTGAATCTAAGATTTACAATTGAAGGTAAATTTTAGGTAAATCATTAATGATTTTTATTGTGTACTATCGGGTATAGGTATCTAAATTGTAATTAAAATACAATGTTTTTAATTTTGTGTGGATTATTTAACATTTTTATGACAGTTGAACCCGAAGAAGATGGTCCTCAATTTCTTAAGCGTCTAGAATTGCGTCAAGCCCTAAAAGATCATTTAATTCTGGTCCAATTATTCAAGATGACAGAAAATGTGTTCAAACGGCTCTTACTAACTTACTATTCACTTTTGGTATCCCTTTGTATAGTATTGAACTTTGAACTACATAACATATATTATTAGTGTCTCTATATTATGGTTTTTCTATGCGATAAGATTGTTGCAGTAGTTATGGAATTGTACCAGTTGTCTTCTTTGAATGGATTTACTTCCCAAGTTGCAATTAAAAAGGAGGATGATCTCCCACTGGGAGTGACAGTTAAACCTGTTCGACTGGATATTGTCACGACACGAAGTGAAGAAGTCGCCATTATACAAACAGCAACAGTATGTGCTGGGTTGCTCATCAATAATCTTTTAATTTGCTACAGAACTACGGTAGATGCCGGAAAAGCGTATGAACAGGTAACATAAAACGGTTATATACTATATTATATGTACATAGCATTATTATTATTATGTAACTTCCTTCCTATATTAAACTATACAAGATTCATCTGATTTGTATTATTTTGTTGATTAGGCCATGAAAGGGTTCGATATTTTACGGAGGCATGGATTCATGTATTGTCTAACAAAAACGGAAAGAAATTTCGTTAGTCATTTTGTGCTGAGTTTTATACTTAATATTCTAAATATTAGTCTCGTAATCAGTAGTTAACTTTATTATCTATATACACTAGTATCTCTATATCATTTATAGGTTTTGAGTCTTCAATTTAGCTTTGCTAGAAACAATCCCATGCAAATTACTGCTGGAGGATACTTCATAATCAATAAAGCTTTGATAGTTGGAGTAAGTATTTTAACACACTTATATCAGTGTCATTCACACAAGTCGTATTAAAAGAAATATTTAAGACTATTTCTTATAGTAATACATTTGTCAACAACTGCTCAACTCAAGTGAGTGCATATCTATTAATTTTTTATGTAGATGACTTCAGCTGTTCTTAACTGGGCTATTTCTGTATACCAAACACAAGTTGATCAATGGGAAATATAAGACCGCGTTTTCTGTCCTGCACTCTATACGTATTATACTATTTGATAATACAAATATTGATGTCAAGTCATAATAAGTAGTTTGAATCGAATGTTAATTCCTACTATATTTGTTGCATAAGAAAATAAGATAAAAATTAGCATATATTATATATCTTAAACATGGAGATTGACCAATATTTGATTCAATCCTGTAAAAAAAACAGACAGTTTTTGGTTTTACTTTCACATGAGACACGTAATGGGGGACAACGGGACAAGTCAGTCAATGGATTTTCACAATAACCACAAGACAAATGGGATGGGATATGGGATTACGTTACGTTTTTTATACTACTTTGGCTTTGGCAATGAAATACCACGGATTTCCATTTCCAACCATAGAAACCAATAATCAATGGATCTTGTAGCTAATTTGCGTAGTCACTCTCATTCTCGACCCTAACATCTCTTTCATAATCATTTTGCTAACATTTAACGTACTAACGGTTTGGACCTCATTGGTCAGCCCTATAATAGTGTCATCTAGACTTGGACCGTTATTAAGCGAGCGAAATGAAGCAGAAAAAGCATTCCGGTGAATTGGTTAAGGCTTTCAAACCAATTCGATGGTATTTGACTATCATTGGACAAATGCCCTTTAAAATAGTCGATAAGGTATCATCATTATAATATTTATAGTAATATAAGTACTATGAAAGGGCATACGAAGATTCTACGAAGATTCGTTGATTTTCGGCCCTCGTTTCATTTTGTTCGTTTGGAACAGAATAATATCTTTAACCCTTTTGAAAAAGATTCCTACAATAATATTCCCTCAATAATAAGAAACTTTATTATTGGGTGATTTTTGTTTTTTCCAAATTTTCTGATTCGGAAATGGTGGATTGAAAATGCAGTTTATGATTTCTATCTTTTCATACACGAAACTTACATCAAGAAGATGATTTCTATCTTTTCATACACGAAAGAAGATAGTATTGTCGTAAGCAATGGGTACCTACTGAATCTATTATGTCGCAATATATAATTGAAATATTATTTTTTTTGTCCAGATTGACGGAACTCATGCTTTTCATTTTACATGGTGCAGCTGTGAAACGCTCAGTTTCGCTGTTGTTACAATGCTCTATTCCATAGTTTATTTGCTGATCAACTTTGGGATGATATGCTATGCATTTGATTTATTGAAATGTACTTCAATTGCTTAGTAAGTTGACATTGGATTGGATTCATTTTATTCACAGGAAATATTTTTCTGTTATGTAAATGCCAGTTCTAGCAGGTATAAAATCTGTAAGTAATTGTAAAGCTAAATGTGACCGAATTGTTGACAATAATACAGTGTGGCTGATGTGTTTGGCGATCCGAAAGGCAGACAACTTCCATGGGATGAAGTGATGTTTCAAAATCATGTTGTCATCATTATAATTATTGATACTTGGCTTACAATGACTTTCGTGGGGAGTATGTATATCTTAACTCATGGAGACCAATATGTACATTATTTCAACTACTGGAACCGAGTGGTCCAAATTATTGATATGGACTTGACCACTGGAATTAAATCCTACGTGGGGATTCATACTATTGTGACAGTCTTCACGGCTATCATCCTCATCTCTATGTTTTGGTTTGTTATATCATTCCGAGCTTCTGCAGGAGTGATTGCTTGCTTTCTCTTCAAGATTTCAGTCTCGGACTTACCTGACAAGAATTGGTTCTTAGTGGCAGAAATTATTGCACTTTTAATTGTGGTATGCCTTTCCGTTCAAATAATATTAATATTTAAGTTGCTCTTGTACGCAATTTGCAGATTTTGTATCTTGACGCAGCCCAGTCAATTAAAACTGGGGTAGAATAAGAGAAAGTTGTTTTCGTTTGCACATTTAGCTTTCACTTAGAGACAAATCTTCTTTAATCAATTGTTTTCATTACATTTTTTCTACCTAGGTTTATGGATATGTAGGAACTCAAGCTATTGTCATGCAATTTATATTTTTCACTCAACTATTGAGAAATGGAGCAATCTGCTGGAACAACAGACTCCGTAACACATTGCACAAAAGTTAGTAACAATCCAATATCCATCCACCGATAAAATACGTTTCAAAAATTAAAATATTTGCTGCGCAGAAAGATTTATGATAATAATTGACATCCATTTTCATGACTGATCCATGAACAGTGTACAAGAATACCACTGGCATATTAAAAAGGAGTAACATTTCAAAATTATAGGCTGTACACATGTACAAAAGTACAAGTGTGATGAAAAAAAGCCCAAAAAGTGGTATTTTTGTTTACTGTCCATGTAAATGTAATATTTCCCATGCTTTAGGACTAAAGTTATCTAACCTTTTTCAAACCTTGTTGTAGCGATTATTTGTATCCAGTACTAACGTAAGTCATTATTTTATTCTTCCTTATTAATGAAAATGAAATTTTTTCCGAGGTTTAGTTCGCCCTGAAAAAGATGGTGATCAAGATTTTTTAAGAACCACACATACTCTCGTATTGAAAGATCACTTCCTTATTGTTCAATTATTTAAGCTTACTGAAAACGTTTTCGCAGAGCTATTGCAAGTTTACTATTTTTCACGGGTAGAAGCAATAATGGCTAATATTGATATAATATATTAATATATTCTTTAAAGAGTTTAGTAGTGAGACTAATGACAAAAGTGAGCAATAAGTGGCTTGGGGATTCTGGGGATATCATTACGAAAGATTACGAAAATAATGGCAAATAATTAAATATGCTTTTCATAAATAATAAAAAATAATTATTTTCGATTTTTGTTAACTTAGATAGTATGCATAGTGGTCGAAGTACTCTTTTTATACTACCTTCTCGGACCAGATTATCTGGAAGTAAATACTTTCACCCTAAATAATAGTATAAATGCTACAAATAGCACGGAACCGGAACCAGAAATCAAACCATCAATAACAGACGATGAAATTTTCGCCCTAGATCAAAAAGTTATTGCCAGTTGGATGGTTATCGTATTATTAGCAGAAACTGTAATATCTGCCTACATAACTAACGAATATGCGAACACTGCACATATAGAAGTGAGTATTATTCTATTTAAAATATCCGATTAATACTTAATTTATTTATTGGTTTCCCATACTAAAAAATCTAAAAATGATTATAGACAAAGACCATCCAATCCATGGACTAACTCCCCAAAATTCGCAAGCGCGTATTCAATGTATATTTTATAATAAAAATAATACTATAATGGTAGTATACATTTTTTGCACATTACGAAATCAGCCAATTCTGGCTGATTTCAGTCACAATGCTGGTGGCCTAGTTCCATATAATCACATATATTATCATAATTTTTATTTTTAATGACTACCAAATTATCAGTACTTTATCAATGTTGCAGGCCATGAAAGGGTTTCACATCGTCCGTAAACATGGATTCATCAGTTGTACAGAAAGTGCAGAAAAAAATTTTGTATGTATTTTATGCGAAGTAAAACAAATACTAATACGCTAATACTAATAACTAAGCTCCTTTAGTTAAGGGAACGTCCATATAATAGGGAACATAATATATTTCGTTTAGGTCCGACGTAAACGTTAAATACGAATTTTGCGCCGTTTTTATTAAATTTCCGAAGCGGGAAGGGCTTTCACTCTACGTTACCGTCCCCGTCCCGTAAAGCACGACGTTAAATTGGCCTTTTTAGCGTTGTAATTTTGTTTACGTTTTTTACCTAATTTGACCCCGAGGGGTATTGCAGACACTTGAAACTTAACAGAAGGTAACTTCAGTATGCAAGTATAATAGTTATTACAATAAATGTGGTCTGTAGTTGTCGCACAAGGTCAAATTTTTGTGTCAAATATGACTCCTTTTTACAGATTAAAGTTTGAGTAGAGTGTAGTGAGATCCAACTTTGAACTTATCTTTTATTTAAATTGCGCTCTTCCAGTTTTAAAAGTGGCTTATTTTGGTAAGTAGAATTAACTGCCATTGCAGAACAGACAATTATTTGAATACTGTGTAATTCCTCATTTTTGAAACCGCAAAACTAATAAATGGGAGATCGAAAACGATTTAGCTTCATAGCACAAGCACATATCAAATATATGATATTGCTCTACTGACAGAGGTGGAATCACTATCCATCATCCATTTGCTAATAAAGTCGAAAAACTAACAATGACATGATAAAAATGACAATGACACGATAAAAATGATAATGTCACGGCTGCAGCAAA
>JABASH010003947.1:0-15200 GCA_019776445.1 Tomocerus maximus | reverse complement strand
GGCAGTTTAGGTTGTTCTGCTAATGATATCGCAGATGAAATTATTTCTTACGGAAATTGATGTCATTAAACCAGCAGCCAATACTGTACAAATACAAACCCTGCTGTACTTATTGGGCGTTTGAAAAGCCCGAGTATCTTCTAATGTACTAGTAAGGTTGGAAAATTAATGTGAGCCGGAGTAAATAATTAGCTCCCATTTGGGTATTTATAATTCACGTGTGCAAACTGCTATTTCTATTAATTTAAGTCACACAATTATTTGTCAATAGGAAGCAGAGGCTTAGAGAGGCATCTAGGAAAATGAGATTATAAGAAATGACTCCTGATTGTGTTGCAATAATATATTTTCAAATGAATAACGTGCGTAATAAGCGCTTGGCCAATCTGATATGTACCACTTTGAATGAGTAATAGTCATCTCTTACGGCATTCATAGGTTAGAGTGGCAGAGGATTTGACTGGAATCCTATTAATACACGGTTGAACTTGCTGGGAGCAAAACATGCCAATCAACTGTTATAGAATAGCGGGCACTCCCTTTTATACACAAAGACTGGCAGCTAAGTACAAGGAGTAGTGGCGGAGGATACAGTTAGAGACATGAATGACATAATATGTAAGGCACTTGTTTGTAATATGTAGCCATTATGGTATTAAAGTGGTTAATGAATCATGGTAATTGGGCACGTTTCGTGTCTAACATGAATAGTCGAAAGGACAAAACAAACAGAGGAGAAGAGCCGTTCATTACATCGGGAGAGAGTGTGAGTGGATTGTGCTGATATGCTGTTATCGTAAATTCAGGCTAAATGACAGTGGCTAAACGAAGGGAAACCGAAGTTAACCAGCAGAGAAAGCTGTTCATGCTCCCGCTATAATATACTACTCTGTGTATTTGCTAACTATGTATAATACTTTGTCTGTCAGATAGAAATGTTATTTGTGTCTATTGTTCTATCTAATTGTAAATACTCCAGTAGGGACACTATAAACAAGACAATCATATAATAATACATTATCAAGACACACAGAACTATTTACATTGACTATAAGCTGTAATGCGGATATAAATGGAATCGTATAATATGCAACGGACTCTGGTTTCCAACACCTTTTTTTAACAGACTTATTTTTCACCAAAAATTATTTCCAATATATTTGCTTTTCAACAAAAATTTTCAATATTTCCCAATAATCTCTTTAGATACACTTAAATTAGATTTACCCAAACACTAAATTTTCAAAATTACAAAAAAATCTTTTTTCAACAGCTTGTCTCTTTCGGAGAAAGCCTTAAGAAAGTTTCATACTAACCTGACCTAAAATAACTAAATTAGCCTATAATAATAACAGAAACTAACAATGAGTTTTGAAAACAGGTGTTAAAAAATGAGACTTCAGCTTCTTTTGTGTTAAATAGGTGTTTTTAATAGGTATTTAAAAAACCACATGTTACTAATAAGGCCATTTGATTGAAGAAACCCAAGACATAATGAGAAAACGTTGGATATTTCCAAAGATCCTCTAGTTGTAGATTTATATTGAAAAAAAGTTTTTCGACCTTCCTTGGTGTTTTGAAAATTTGGTGCTGAAAATTAGAAGGTGAATCGCCAATAATATATCATTTTGCTATATAGGACATTAAGTCGTATAGAGTAACAACTTATGAGATCATTACTTTTATTTTTTGATATTGTAGTGCAGCAGTGCATCTCCGTTTATGTGTGCATTATGCTGGAGGGCGGGTAGGCAGTCAGTGCCGTCAAGTTTAGCTACAATATAAATAAAATATTATATGTTACTGCTAAATGTAGACATATCACATCTGTATACAAAGATATATGTTATGGGTAGTGAGATGTGTAAAGCTTATTGCTAATCATAGCAGAATGGTGTGATTATAGAAGTAAAAGGTATAGACGTTTTATTATGGACGGACGTAGATATTTTTGGTCGTTGGGATTCTTTATTTATGCTGGAGAGAAAGTTTGCTATTATTCCCACAAGAAATGATATCTTTGGTCGAAATGAATCTTTCTTTGCTGTGGTACGCCGTGGGAAAGATAAAGAAGTCATATGACAGAAACATAAACGGACCTGAAAGATTTCCTATTGCTAACAATATCCTGAGCAGCTTAAGTAGTAGGAACGAAATGCATTTGACACTAACTTTATTTATGGCTCGGTTTTTTCTGTCCTTATAGCTGTCTCCTCCATAGTTAACGGACAGGAGGACGGAGAGTTTCTGCCGTCTCGTGTGCGTACAGAAAATTGTATTAATATTCCTAGCAATTCCACACTCGGCAATTTAACCCAGTTTTAATGTTTAGCAAATGAGAAAATCTTGATTTGATTGTCGGTCTGTAATGAAGTAACGATAAGTACGGCTACAGTCAACAGTGTGTTAATTGCATAAAGAGTCTTTCTAGTGTTCAAGCGAGAGACTTCTCTGATTGTGTCTGCGTCATTTGTATTCAGAAGATGCCTTCTTTATAAATGTCCCAAGTATCTCTCTGTCGAGTCCAGCCTTTCTTGTTCTACGTATATTCCCCATTCTACAGGGTACAGAAAATATAAAATTTTAACCATTTTAATTAAAAACAGCTGTTCTCCACTACCACTTGAAAATGGCTTTTCACACCCGAAAACATCAAGAAACTTTTCTTGAAAACACTAAAAATGCCTAAAAAGTTTTATATGCACCCTTTGTGTACAAAATAACGAAAATAACAAAATTGTAGTAATTTAGGAATTTAGAAAATTCGGGGTGCATAAAAAAGTTTGAAAAGTTTGAAAAGTTAATAATATACATTTAATAATGTATGGAGAGGTTAATATTTAGAGGACCCTGTAAGTGCCTAGATGTAGAGATAGACTCGGGCGAGGTAATGTTATATGTAAGTCAATGAAAACAAGGGGAGTGTGTTGTAGTGGAGAAGGGCTACGTGTAGTAGTTTTGAATTATAGTAGAGAAGTGAAAACGGAAGAAATGTTCATTAAAATTTTTCACGACTGTTCGAGAAAGAATTTCATTCGGCTCTTTTCATCTGCTTTGGTAGTTTCTTGGTCTTGGCTTCTGTTCTCTCGTTCTTCTTCTTGTTCTTATATAACTCGCTGACTTCTTTCCGTTTCTTTCTTTTGATAAGTGAAACTCTTCTGTCGGACTCCATGCTCTCTCGTTTTCCTTTCCCTACATTTTATTCCATTCCATTAGAATTCAGATTGAGCTCTCTTTCTCACTCTCTCAGTCAGTTTCTTTCTCAAAGGCTCAAGGGGGAATTGGATTTCTCAGTTTAGAGAACATGGAGCGGGTCTGAGCACTATCTTTACATACTTTCGTACCTACATTATACGTTGCATTGTGACTATTTTCCCTGTCCCACATCTCAGTACATGTATACTAGTAAATCTGCCTTCCTCCAAGGTGGGATACTACATTCTACTATCTCTCCCTATACTAACTCATTTGTGTAATACTAATGCACTGCTATCTATATACTACATAACATGCGATTCATTAGATCCCTTTGGCATTCCAAGGAATCTTGTAGATAATAAGAATGTATGTAGTTACCCTGTATTTATGACTATGCATAAGAAAAGAATGAGTATATAGGAAAAATAAGACGCATCTTCACTCTCTCCTACCTTATAATAACATTGGTCTAAGTAAACCAGACTTTCTACGATATGACACTTTATTTCTTCCCTCAGGATTGCAAGTAACGTGTATTGAGTGAGTTAGTGAGTCCCAGTTGTGTCTGGGTGTCTTTCCCTCCAATTGCAACCGCCTTTTAAAAGCAAAAGAAGGCCTGAAGAGCATAAAGGGACATTCATTGTGAAAGCTTCCCACGTTCCACGCTCTACACACACAGACCCTTAACCATAGGATATTGGCTACATAGACATACCTGTGCTAGTGGCTAAACACTATTAGTGGGCAAAAGGAATTCGAGTTCTATAGCTGTAAAATGCCAGTAACTGTTAGTTTATGTAACATTTCGTTTCACTTCTGCTCACTCACTCACTCAGAGCTGAATGAGCGAGAGCTCATCCCATTTCATGATAACTATGACATATAAGTATACATTTGTAATAGAAAAAGGTATAAGGAAGATGACATCATAGGAAACTGAGGAAGAGAGATAAGTAAACGGAGCGACATAACAGATCTCCACTAGTAAACCAAACAAAATAAGAGCTTTGCTTTGGTACTTATCTCTATTTCGTCTGTTGATACTGATATAGTGGTGTTCGTGACGAGAAAGGACAATTCCGTCATTTTCTCTCCGGTCAGATCCATCTCCATTGAGTTTCAGGAAAGACAAGAAATAAGTCCAACCAACCTTGCAGAGAAACTTTATTTAATATCCTTAGCACTACTATCTTCTTTTTATTCTTCGCTACCTACAATTTTCAGTTTTAACTTTCACTCTTAATGCTTCCAAAAATGTTGTGCAATTGGCTGTGTACAGTAGTCCCATATTTTTGCGGATTCACCAAATAGAAACTATTGATGATATGCCAGATAAAAACACAACAGGGTAGTTGGGGTACTTTCTGCATTGCACAACAATAAGATTACAAATGAACACGTCCACATAGCTCTCTAGTTTGAAGATAGAAACACTTTATACTCTGAAGAAGTGCAAATGACAAATACTAGAAGCACTGTAGTGCATGTATACAGAGGAATAAGTAGTTTCTATATAAATATATGGCAATGTGAGTCGGAAAGATTGAGAATTCCTTCGCTAACTAAATAAAGAGCATGCTCTAGGCATCTTACGATTGCATTACTACAAAATACTACTCTTACTTACATTTAGGTCGTGTAAAGTATCAGTCTGCTAGCTGAGGACTAGTAAATAGTACAAATTTTTGTGCTATTTCGTGGACTCCACAAGAGCATGGTATGCTTACATGAGAGATGTAATGTAATGTAACGTAAAGTAATAGACCAAGAAGAGAATGAAGACGCGACTTGTTTCCTTGCGGAGTCTACTTAGCTACAGATCATTTAGAAGAGTTGAGTTACTCTGTGTATGTCTACTACTTAGGAAAGAGTTACGACCTGGGCTTCACAGCTAACTAACTATGCGAAAGGCAATTTCACATTTCCCTTGTGTCATGTCATCATGGCACGACAGTGTCATCCGGTGAGCTTAATGGAGACCCAGATTGGCAGATTCATGACATGACATCACTATTAGCATTAGCGTGACACTAACATGCCTCGCCCTTTAATTTTTCAAGAGGACCCCAGAATTCCAAATAGTGCCTCTTTGTGTTCACTTAAATTACTCCTACTCATTCTCCCACCTACTTCTACCATCCGATAAAACGACGGTCAAAAGGTCATTTCATCTCGAGAACTGCGAACAGTCGGGTTTTATATTTTCTTTTGTTTCCCCCCAACTGCCGTTTGTCACATTGGAAATCGACTTTAAAATTTATCTGTCCTTTTCCGATAAAACGACGGTCAAAAGGTCATTTCATCTCGAGAACTGCGAACAGTCGGGTTTTATATTTTCTTTTGTTTCCCCCCAACTACCGTTTGTCACATTGGAAATCGACTTTAAAATTTATCTGTCCTTTTATCTTAAACCAGTTCCTTTACTCCCTGCACATAACGACAGTCTTATATCTTTACTTCACTTAGAGCGACTATCACTATTTGACTCTGTAATAAATAGCACAGGTTTCCGCATGTGTAGCACTAAATGTATTTCACAGAAAGTCGGACAGGAAACGGTCAAAATTGCCAGCATTTCCGTTCGTGTTCATATAGACCTTTTTTTTGTACATAATCTTTAAGTATAACTGTCACAGAGTGCTTGGTAGAATGATACTTTTTTGTCTTTCTATTGTGCTCATTGTCCGTTCACACTCACACATTTTTTATAGAAAACCCAATAGTAATTGTATGCGGAAACTATCCCCTGATTTTTCTATACACCGCCTTCCTTCCACTGGCCTACACTTCTGACTGCGTTTTTTCCATTTTGATGAATTATTTCTGAATATAAATAGTAAATCTTCTATTTTTATAGAAATATCAATGCACCCGCTATATGCATGTAATTGCATATGCCGCCATGAATGGGCTTTTCCTTGCATTCATGCGAATTCAGACAGGGAATAATTTACTTCGTACTCTCGGCTCTAGCTACCGAACAATATGTCATCTCCATTTATGTAAAAACATTTCATCTTCCTTCTCTCATGATTTTGCGAGTTTTGCCGAATAGAAACTGACAATGCTTAAGGTACAGTATATAATGTAGAAAGTAACATTCGTGGCACAATTTTATTTATTACGTCTATAGATGTAATAGAATAGACATCTGATTGAGTGTCTGTGTGTCTAGTCCAATTCAATAACATCCAAAGGATATTTACGTACTTAGTATGAAGGGTAACCTTCAATCATTCTGAATAATTATTATATCCAGTACTGCATAGCTTTAGGATTTGTACTGCTAAAAACTACTCGGCCAAATCTGATGCATTTATATATGATCTGAATTATGTATGTGTAATGAATGTCAATTCAAGAAGCACAATGCATCTATCCATCTACTGATAACATTAATAATGTTACGTAACCTTTTCTACCATGTTTCACTCATACGTTCCTATTTTCTGACAATCATCCTAAACTCATATGCAGTCTATAAATATATTATCATATATATTATCCTAATCACCATAAATCATATTACATAAGTGTTAAGATTTAATGAATTGCGTAACTGACATTGACATCGTTTTATTAATCACTAGCTAAAGGTTCGGCTGAAGTAGATATGAAATATCCACAAATAGACTTCATATGTATCTACTGTTTATTTAAAAAAAATTGTATGTACCAAATGTGCAGAATGCCTTAAAATACGCTGCTACATAAAATGATGCATAAAAAGTTAAGCAAACAATGCAATGCTAGAATAAATATGCTTCACTAAGTTCATTAAGTCTTGGAGCTTAGAAAACTCAGATGAAACTAAATTACAGTAGAGCAGAAACTTTTAAAAAACTAAATACTAGCAATGTTTTGAAGAATATAAGCATGCCAAAACCATTGGAACGGAAAACACTATTTTGCGTGCACAATCGAGTCTAGGGAAGATGTTTCTAATTACTTTAGAGAGTTTACGGAAAATATTCCGAAGTCATAAAATTAATTCACATTCAGAAATATTCTCACATTCTGTCCGATGTACCTATCATAAACATGCTTTAATTCTTAACAAACTTTGACTTTGGAAGTCTAAGTAGTGTAGTATGTTGTTCCTTTTAGTGGAAAGTGCAGTGATGGGTTGCAGTGGAAAATCATTAATTTCACTCAACCAGATTAAAATGTTTTGCGTCATAAATGCCAGCTAGTGTTGTGCATTAATTAAACTGGTATTATGGCCGCGTGAGGAGCTTAAAACATTACAGAGACACTAATATTATTACGTGAACGCTCGTGACTAGCGCAACTTTCCTCAGGTGCCCTTTGCCCTATTCACACTTATTTACATTCCCGAGCTTCCTGGCTGTCTGCAATGTGTGGAGTGTTGTAGAACTATCTTCTACTATTACGACTCATCTGCATGAAAAGCTATTACAATGACAAAATCAATTTATTCCTAATGAATGACGGGACATAACAGATTTGCGTTGTTTTGTTCGTCTTCACAAATTTTTCAATCTATAAATGTTTTCATGACTTTATTAGTGGATTTTTTACTGCAGTTCAGACTTCAAATGTACTACATGTTTTCATTAAAGCACTACTATACTATTGACTGATTTTAGGTCTGCACTTTGAAGTAGCTATTAGTAAATTGAACTTGTATATTATATACATAGACTTTGCTTAATTGTAAGTAGTTAAAGAAGCATTCTGATAAATTGAACAATGCACTGATTCTGCTGATGAAAGCAATTTCTACATTATGACCTAACTGATTAAAGTCTTGTAAGTAAACAGCAGAAGATGTGTTCAATTATAAATTCATGCGAATCATTTAAAAATTATAAGAAACACATTAGATCTAAAATTGGATCTGAAATTCTAAATGAATCTGAGTTAGTTCTGCAGTTGACTTTAATAATGAACCTTGTTTGCTTGCGGACAACACACAACATTGTCTTCACTTTCGTGTTTGTGCTCTATTTCTGTTGTAAACCATTTAAATTGTTTGGTCCATATCTACCCAAGCCGCTTTGACTTTGCTATTTTGCTGTTGCAGAATTACCTGCGTCAGCCTAACTGCACCCAGTTTGGTTTTCCATCAGGAATTTTCCCCTTGGCTTGTTACACCATACACTCTGCATTACACCACTCTCACTCCATTCCAGATGAGCAGACACTCTGCTCTAGCATTTTCTATTCCCTATGTTCTAAATAGTTTACATGTAATTTATTTATGCAATTTATGGCTATATTACTATTATCTATAACATCTCCTCTGCTTCCACTTTGATACACTAAACTAAAATTACGTAGGTATGTAAGTAGATATATTTAAATATAGGCGAAGTGATGTAGGTATTCAGACTCAGACATTCTGCTCAGCAAATTATATTATGGTATACTATTCAAATACCTATTCTGGCTGACTTGACTATTTATGTTGCAGCAATTGCGTATGTGGCTAATGAGCTTTTAACAGTAAATAGGAGGTAATCAACTGTGTTTAAAGGAAACGGCAATCATACCTAAGGCTATAATTATCTGTTCTGTCATTATGACATTGTGCACAGTAGTACAAACAAATTATTAAATATGTAAGTATTGGGGAAAGGATTTGGTTTAAATTAGGTAATCAAACATCATTCTTAACTTCCCTCATGTAAATCAGTACATTTCATTAGTGTAATTGAACTAAAAGCATCTTATAAAGCTCTTGGTAAGCTAACCTTTAATTGAATCTAGTGCAATATTTTAAAGCATTAAACAATTTCTCAATATTGATTCCACTTCCACTATAAAGTGTAACTAAACTGCAATTTTCTAACAATTTGTGCACTTGAATGAAACTCGAAATGAGCTTTCCACTACTTAGCTGTGGCCTATGGCATTTGAAATGGGCATACGTGTTCAATCCGAATGGAGGTATTAAGAGATCCTTCCATAGTATGTTGCGTATTATTAAAATACAATTATTCAAGTATCCGTGAACGTAGTAGACCCTTGCATAAATATTGTGCAGTAGACATCTTCAATGATTGATATAAACCGCCCCATATTGCTAGATCATTAAGTATTTCTGATTATAGCATAGCGATAATACTAGACTAATATTATTAGATGCAGTGCAAAAGTGATGAACATTTTTGTACCAATAACAGATTTGGATTAGTAATACTTACATATCTATGAGATTGTGAATATTGAGTAGCCTTCTAGGAATTAAGATTACAAAGAGTGATCTAATGGCTGTAAGACAAAATTTGGATATCCTTGGGAAAGTGCCTACCTGGTTAGATGGCTAAAGTACTACATGACTACACAGACTTACAGACCATTTACTCAAGCAGAATGGAAAAGTACCTAAGGAAGCCCAATCCAGTAGACTTTAAATCGATATCTGTAACGAGGTTTTCGTTCAAGTGTAAGTAATCCAGAATGCCTTTGCGATTCTCCTGTAACTTCTGCATGAGTTGATTTTAGTTCTAACCGTAAGCGTACATACCTGAGTTTATTGTTAGATCACGTCTGCTACGTACGTACCCACGGACAAAAGTCAAGCCCATCTCCACTCCACCGCTATTTGTATCTACTCTATGATTTCTCTAGTTCTCCGAAATATGTGCCCCAGACTACTGTCTCAGCAATGTGTGTATGCTATATGCAACAGAGTAGGAATGTCTAATATAACCAAATCAATTTTCCATGAAAGTCCCTATATGTTCGCTATTATATAAACGTATGGAGGTAGTCAGTTAGAGACGGACCTATTTAACGTGCATACGTACAATACAATGGAATTGGTACACTGATTGACCTTTCTGTTCTGCAGTGACACGTACATAGGTATAATAGGCATAGAGATATAGATCTTCCTGAAATTCGAATTCTCTGTTGCCCAAATCAAATTCTAGCTCCTAGCTTTCGAGGCGAGACTTCTACTGGGATAACTGAATTACATTGCGCGAGTCTCATCTCATCAGCCAGCTCAAGTCAACAGGACACTCTGCCTACAAATACTGATAACACCAGAAAGTATCATCTTCCCAAGATAACCCTCCCTTTGTAATAGAGCTACATAACTTACTAGGGCCTGGATTTGGAATGACTCTTGGAATCGAATTGGAAGCAACTTCGGAGAATGAAGTTGTAGGCAAAAATAAAAGAGTTCTCTGGCTCATATGTATTTATCTATGTACTCTTATGCGTCCTTCGTCTGTGGATTAACGAACAAACTTATTGAATTTCAATGCTTTTGCTCTACTACGAGCTAAAAATTACTTCAGACCTCTAATGATGTGCTTTGGTTTCATTCGGTGTCTGTATGCACATTAAGGAAATCACATTACCCACTCCAGCCAGACACTTTATTTACCTAATCTTCGACTATCTCTTAATCCTTTGTCAGCCCTCCAGACATGATGATGCAACTTTGTTAATTCCTTAGCTCAATGTAAGCAACGTCCTTAGAGGACATTTAATGAAGCGAAAGGCCTACAAAGTGACTAGCAAGTGACTAGAATTCAAAATATTATCCAATTCACAATTACTAAAGGGGCAACGGTAAAGATGGGTATAAAGATAGAAGAATGTCAGCATAAAGTAACAATTGGAAAATCTGTTATTAATTTCTGTATCTGTATCCTAATTTGGAAAGCATGAATACATTTCACTCTTGAAATATTAATTAATTTCTGCTATAAGTATACACATTAATCATTGAATTATTCGGATAATGGCGAATGTGGGTGGACTTTATCTGTTTATGATTGAATTAGCAATTCTAATTAGTATTTATTTGGTATTCGTATGAAAATCTAAAGTTAAATAAAAGTCAAGGTTCTATGATGTAAGTAGTTGCTTCCCTTTTTGGAATCTTGGCTGGAAAGGGTTCATAAAAAGTTGTTCTATTTTATCACTACAAGTTCAGTTGCTGCAAAACTATATTTTAGCGTATTGGAAGTTAAATAAAACTGCAGCCAGTACAGAGTGGCTGTGTGGTCAGCTGTGTAACAAATGTGTCGGATGTGCAAAGCATGACTTCCTTTGGCCTTTACCATGTAAAGTTTCTGGTTTTCCATGCTTTATTTCATATCGCTTGTACAGTATAGACGGAAGTGTTATGTACGTACACATAGAGACAGATTTTATAGCTTTTCAAAAGATTAATATGATTAGCCAGTCGCATCCAATACAGCCTACAGCATTATTTATTAGCATAAAACACCCGGCAGAGTACCATTATTTCGATAGTCTGATACTTTCCCTCTCACATAAATCCCTTGTCAAATTAAAGACGTACTGTTGGAAGAGGCACTACTCCTTATTTCCGTAATGTAGTAATGGTATGAAATTACTATTTTGCACTTGCTTTTGGCACTTTCTCAATATATACCGTTAAAATTAAAGTACAAATTCCCCACTTGTGTGCTCTCAAGCAAATGCACCAAATAAATGTTAGTCAACCTACAGAATTATTGGGACACTTATAAGTTTATGATCTGGCCAACCTAGAACTACAGGATAATTCGTATGGAAGAGAATCTCAATAACAGACCATGCCATTAGGTAGTGATTTTGCTTTTAGTTTCTTATGGTTGTTAATCTTCTCTGAATGAACAATCCTTCTCAGAATCCCGGTATAAACTAGAAATCCCATGGAGAAGTCATACTATCCAAAAGATTTATATCATCTCGGTACACTATAAACTACTGAATATATTTGGAAGGACATCATAACTAATACTGCAGAAAATCTACTGCAATTCTGGGAGATCTACTTTATTTATTGGGCTCGTTCCCACTCCAATACAATGTAAATTGATGTCATTTGTATTGATAACGGTAACGTAAGCATTATTGGATTGCTATTGGTATTCGCGAAAACTATATTTGCAATTTTTGACAATTTGATTCAGTTGTGGATTCCAATTCTCTTAAAACCTTTGGCTTGATCCGACTATTCATTTATCATCTCCTTGCATTCTACTGATGAATAGATTTATATCTTTCATCAACGTGGCTTGAAATCAGCAGTGGAAGCAGATATGGGTATGTAATAATCAATTTATAACTGAACTCGGATTTCAAAGCAACGTTTTTGGACGTTTTATCTAAATATGCACCGAACAGGGATCCATTTTGGGAATGTTCTCTGTAACAAAGTCCTTTCTGACTTTCCTCTTTTTAAATGAATTAATTTGTGGGTATGTCATCCTTTAAGGGCGAAGGTGGGCACGTTTGTTGTGGAACGCCAGAGAGAAGGACCTGATTCAATTACAAGTTCCAATCTGCAATGTGGAATGGATTGGGCGATGTGCGTTGGGTGAAGGAAGAAGCAATTGGGAAGTTGAGCTTGATTCTTTTCCCGGGCAAGTTAGACTAGGACCACCGAGTGGGAGTTTGTTGGACAAAACTTTTAATCGGCAATTTGTTTCTTTGCCTAAAGTTCAGCTCTATCCAATTTCCCGTATTGATCCTTTCTTTGTTTTTTATTGTTGAAACACGTTTGACTAGCGGAAGACTGCTATAAAGGGCCAACCATGCTACTTCGTGTATATTCGCGAAATTGCAATTCCATTTTATACTTATATGTATGGAGAGAAACACACCAGGCCAATGTAAGAAATAAATAGTTGAGTGAATCTGAAAAGTCCTTTCACCGGGTTCGTTTTATTGTTTCTGTTTGTATTTACATTATCATTGGAAAGCACTTTCTTTGTTGTTGAGAATTATGCTTCTGACAATCGAAATTATTTTGTTTCGTACTAAAGTACTTTTTTATCTCGGTGTGTTGTGTAATATCGTTAGTGAATGCAAGTTTTACTACTTTTATTTACATTTCATGCACTGCCTAACCTGCATTAAGGTTTAGGTACAAATACCAGCGGTGCTTTCTAGGAAATGTACAATGATCAACAGATCAATAGAGTGTCTGCCTCTGTACATACTACCTACTGATAAGTAACTACTCAAAGCGGCTTAAATACCTCCCCATTAAAAATTCAGACAACGCATATTTGAGTCTGAATTATTAAAATGTAGAACACTATGCCTTTGCAAATTCTGGCAACAAACTGTGAAAGCACCGGAATAAATGGATTATTGTCCCAGAAAACAGTCTCATAACATTCCTAGCAATTTTATGGTTATCCTTTGAGTGCAATGATGCAAAGCAACGTGGTTTTAATTGTTCCTCAGCTATGCTGTAATGGCGAGCACAGCTTTCAACATTGATTTTCCACAAAATTCTAAGGAATCCTGAGCATATTGTCTAACTTTTCCATTTTCCAGAGTGGAAATTGGCTAAAATGTACACCACCCCTGCTCCCGTTCCCACGTTACAGCATAAAAATTTATCAAAAGATAGATGACAATGAAAATTCTGGAATAAATGTCCAGATTGGTGAAACTTTCACTATTTCGTCATTACACAATCAGTACATATTACATCAGTAAACTATCTGCTATGACCCATATCATATCTACTACATTGCATCATAACATTTTACACGAAATCATTGAAGATATTTTAAAGAATCCAACGCAAACACATTTTGAAAGTATTTACTACTGAAGTCCCTCGAGCATTATTATTTTTATTAGAGTTATTTATTCCAGCATCACTTACTCCACCACATTATTGTGCCTATTGCTTGTTTATGAATGCTGAATACTTTTCAAGTCTCATTACCAGTAAACCACGTAATAATCACGACTTGTGCCTTTACATAATTTATTCAATTACAGATAGTTATATAACATTTTATTATTATTTATGCAACGATTAAAGTAGAAATAAGTTTACCTGTACCTATTCAATCTTGTGTATCACGTAGTCTTACTTTCATTTCAGTTTTAGCGCTTTCGCTAATATCGTTATGTAATACAATCTAGTTTTGTTTTTCGCCGTATTTCATTATCCTGTATTTCCATTTTGGGAGCAGCCCAGAAGAGAGGTTGCGGTCACATTAATTATTTATGTACCTCAACTTATATTGTGTATGCTCAGTGTTCAGTTATTTTTCAAGCCTATTATATTGTCACTGCACTACAGTATGAGTCAACCAACAGTGTCAACGTGGGCTTTCACTCTCCTTATGTCAACTAAATATACAACTTTCACCAATGCAGAATTTCCCCTCTTTAATGTTATACAACTTTTACTTAAATTTTCATTTGTTTTTTACTTTGGTATGCTTCCATTGAAGGAAACATGCTAGTAATTGTAAATCGTGGTAAAGGGAAAGCACGGTGAAACTTCTAAAAAATCACTCTGTATATAATCTGTGCTTAATTATAGCAGTTAAATGTAATACTGTTTCATTTGAAATTAACAAAACTTAGTAGTATAATAATTTCTCTATACAATCAGCCCTTATCTCATTTTCTACGAATTCTAAATTTATATAGAAAGTTTTCGGTAGTTATCAACCTAACAATAGAGTTGGAATCTAGAATGGTATTTCCAACTCTTTAATAATACAGATATTTCCGCGTATCGCCAGTGGTGAAAGCAGTGAAAAGAGAATTATTAATGATTGTAAAATTTAGCCTCAATAAAATGAATAGTACCTACCTACTTATAGAAAAGGACGCAAAGCTTTAGGTTTAGTGTTTACTCAGTCTTTAAATTAAAATGTGCACATAAAACTTTAGTATTTAGGCAGAAACAAAATTGTCTATAAATAGTGTCACTTTATGTTCCCTCCGTGTTTGAACTTATGTAACTATTGTACCTGTGAAGCATGGTACCAAAGCACAATTAAGATTTTCATGATATAAAGAAAAGTTACACAAAGCCTAAATTGCGATTATGACAGAGATGTATTTCTGACTTCCGCAAGTCTCCAATTCTTTTGTTTAACTTTATTCCATATTCCCATGTGTTTCTCCGCTCGCTACATAATCCCTTTAATTATTAATTTTCTTTCTCGCAAACGCAAACGTGACAGTAGAAATGTATAGTCAGGTTAACTTTTATTTGCTCTGTTTTGCTTCTTTTACTTACAAGG
>JABASH010003946.1:0-15201 GCA_019776445.1 Tomocerus maximus | reverse complement strand
GTATAAGCTTCCCACCTGTACAAACTAACTGTAACACATATACTGATGTCCTTACACATACATATGTATAACACTGATAATCAAAAGAGTATATTACAAGCCCGTTCCAGTATAGTAGCGGTTTGTGGACCGAAAATATCGGCAAGGTAGCCGTTTGTAGACAAAAAATATAGAAAATGTGAGCAAACTCTGTTTCTGGTTTCCATTTCTTGCATAGGAATCAATTTTAAACTTGAACACTTCCTGCTCTCCTGTCAATCTCGGCATTTTTAGTTGAAATACAAAAAAGTTCAAAATGAAAGATGGAGGCAAACAATTTTGTTAATTTTCGTTTCATTTTTTCATACTCTATAGACAACTTTGTTCTTATTATGATATTTAAAATCCCTGACTAAGAAACATGCTCCTACTGATAGTGGAACCCTTGTTGCAATAACATTACCTATTCCAGATTTACTAAGACTGAAAGTCATATTGTGTTCTGACCACCCACCCTGTATAATGTGTTGGGCTACATAAATAGGGCAAAATCGCATCGCTGACTTTCCACGTAGTGCGCAATTGCGATTACAAACAAACTCTCTTCTTCAGATAGTAAATAGTTCAATTCAATAGTAGCTGTTGCCCTTTTTGTGTAGGCAGTAAAATTGCAAAGAACAGAGCTAACCGAGTCTTTTGGCAAAAGGACGGAAAAAGCATTTTCTTTTGTTATGGTGCTTTGGGTTACCAAGAATTGTCCTTTCAGAGGAGTTTTCTTATTTCTTGTATCTCTTCAAATGGCAATTTCATTTTTGTTTCTTCCAACCTACCAAAACATTCTATAGGCATAATAAAATTTGTGACTATATCTACACATATGGCTATTTCTACGTGCTAGGTATAATTCTCAGAAGAAATGTCTAAAGATATATATATATGCCTACTTTCCCAAAAAAACTATTCGGAGAAAGTTTATTTTCTATTTTCTAGAGAAAGAACAGTTTATCTGCTCTTATCTTAAGCTCACCAAGTTCTGTTGTGGTTTGTTTCTGAACAACATTTATGGCACATGGTATTTCACTGATGTCTATCCTGGATAATACAAAACAGTGTTTGTGGGCGGAGCATGGTGCGATTCTATAGCTATTTATTATAATTTATTGAATTGAAAGTTGGCACGAACAGCTTTTATAATCTTATTTCACTACTAAACGCGAACATAATGTGCATCTCGCACACTTGTTAACAACCTTCTTGTAGGCTTATCAGCACAATAGAATTTGTCACCTAATAACTCATTTTCACAAGGATGGAAGATTTATATTCTATCAAATCCGTACATGTCAACTGTCTTTATTGGATATTGGCATTATTCCATTAAATAAGCATTCATTAAACCTGACACATGGTTCATGGAGTAAGAAAAACCTACAGTGATTTATAAAGTAAAATTATATATGCCATAATGAAGACATGGTTTTTACGAAACACAGAACCAGCGGGTTACGCTTCAACTGCCACAATGACAAGAAAATAAATGCATGCCCAATGCTCACAATCATATGCAGCATGAATCACACCGCAAGCCAGAAGTCACGAATGCTAAGTCAGCATTTGTAAATAGCATAGTATTTGTTCTTGTACACAAACTGTCTAGTTTTAGGTATGTAAATAGAAAGAAAATAAATCCCCGTCCTTTCACCACTGATATCCATTCAATACGACGTATTTCACAATAAGCTAAACGGTTAATGTTCTACAATGGAAAGCAGAAAGCTTCAGGTCCTTGATGAAAGTAACGAGTAACTCCTTGATGAAAAGTTAGCTTGACTCGTATTTGACCTCCTTTCTTGTCTTAACTTTCCTTTACTTGTAATTCTATACTTTCTTTACTATCTGTACATATATAAGACTCCAGTCACAAAACATTGGATACTAACTAGAACTTGATGAGTAGGACTTGACTCTCTCACAATTGATGGCTCTAATGAAACTGGGAAGTGACATTGATAGACAAGCTGAGACCTCATTGTTCCAAATGTATTCTACTGTAAAATAATCAGAGCGTGAAGTTCTTTCAAATCTGTTTTGTCTACCATGCAACGACATATCTAATACGGTTCATCAATTAATTATTTCATGCAAATGTCCTCGCATGTAACGAGAGATCATGATTTGACCTCATTTTTAAAGCACGCATACTAGGGAAAGATGCTTTCTATTATTAGACGAGCATAAATGTAAAAAAGGTCTTATTATCTTACAGACTGTTAGGAGCTAAGAGCTTCTACATTTCTAAATTGTAATAAAGCTCTCATCCTTCTCAAAACTACCTCGTAAGCTGAATTAAGCACTAAATCTGTCCGTAATTATACATGCATACAATTTCTAAGTAATTTAAAACTACATCGTCGTCATAAATAGTTTGTTGTATTGTTGTACAGAAAGGGACAGATGACAAGATTTGCTTCGCATTACGTAGTTAGTAAGGTATTAAAAAGTTATGCAACGGATATTAAGTCATTGCACAGAGTGGACTTTCCTTAATAAAGGAACGCCTCAAGATGTCAACTAGTAGAAAGCAGGAAAGCGTATTAGTAATAATGAAGTATAGTAGGAAACTTGAAAGAGTAATTCACGACCAGTCAAACTGTGTCCCAAGTTACAAAGTACCTACGCAGCAACTACTTAGTACTACTACAGGAGATATATCTGCTATGGATAACTAATAAGAAAATAGACGAAGCGCTTGATGCTTTTGCGAAAGTAATCTATTAAGGACACACTAAATAGTAATGGATTCATAAGCTAAAACCGAACCACAGCAGATACAACCAAAATGAACAGTACAGCTTGGCACAAGAGGTGACTTAATACATAGTAACTTGATGCTCTAGAGAGCGACACAACAGACGCCGCATCACATAACATGTTACTAAAGGAGTTTACTCTCCTCGCCTCGGCTTTCATAGTGGCACGAACGAAAACCACACTGTCTAATCCATAATGCATAATTTCCTAAGCAAAATGAGTGATGGATCATATCCTCTCCTTTAACTCAATAAATATATACAGCTCGTTCACTTTCACTTCACTTGAGCAACCATCAATATGCAATTCTACAAGATATCAAAAGCAACAAACATCAACTCTCAACATTCAGATACTATTATAATGCAAGAAACATAATAATTTAATACTTAGTATAGCAGAAGGTTACTACTTATTAAATGCTTAAAACCGAATTTGGCTCGAACATTACTACTACATTACCTTTTGAAAATTCACTTTAAAAGTCCCCCACTCAGTGGAGATCTTTAAAATTGTATGTGCATAGTGATTAGTGATCTCATTTGATTTTGACATGTCATGGATGCTAATAATTATTTGCTAACTATTTTAATTAGCAAGTAATGCACATGACTAGCTTACAATGCATTTGCTAATGCTGCTATGTACATTTGACTATTAATTAGGAAAACATAGTGCTAAAAATTATTTATTTTCAACTAACTTATTCAACAACTAACTTCAACCTAACTAGGAAGGAACACTGGATTTTGTTATTCTCATTTTGCCACAAGATAAGGTAGCAATAAATGCAGATCTATTGTCCAACACACAATATTAGATATGCATAGACAGTAGGAAGGACGTCAGAAATCGTAACGGCTATTGCTCTCATTCTATGTCTGTCGTCTACATAGCCAATAAGCTTGTCCATGAATTACTAACTTTACTCTCATCTTTCATTATCTTTTAATTACTTAGAAATTGTTAGCTATCAATACAATTATAATATCTCTACACTAATTATTAGTTGCTCTGATTATTGCGGCTAAACTACTATAGATAAAAGGAAAGTAAAAAAATCATGACAGTAGATAATAATTACTATCTGTAAATGTGGTGTACACATTAAAATTACTAAATTAGCTACATCCGGATGTAATGTTTATTCAGTACTCAGTACTTAATTGTATTTAAATAATATTATAATGGGATTAGGATAGATAAGACTACTTAGTACACATTATAAAATATTCCATAGTTAAAGATTGAACATAACTGTTTGAGCGCTCTCATCGTCATACTTTAATAACGTCTTAACAGGGAGAATTCTCGCCCTGTACATCCTCATTTGTGAAAGTAATAATAATGGAATCATTTAATAAATAACTTACGTAATAGAGCTTGCATGGAATACCTACACTATGGGTATTTGTTCGTATAACCAAAATAGCTTATTGGGATTTAGAACAGATGTAAGCTTTTGCGCATTATTTGTCCAAGGGAAACGGAGTTCACTTAGTCAACCTATTTAGCTTTCATTCTGCCATTGGTAATGATGAATTGCGGAACTATTAATTTCCTCACAGATGTAAGAACAATGTGTTTACGGCAGTAGTAATCATTTTGCACAGATTTGATTTCTTCCTCTGAACTGAATCAAGCTTAAATGAGCTCTAAATACATACATACATCAAGAATATCAACTCTTTCAGCGAAAGTGTAGTATCATAAACATATAGGTTATTTACGTTCGTCATGTTTCACTGATTTCTTCAAAGGAAAATCTTTAATAATTAATATCAGTTCATGCAATAAATTTTATAAAGAACTAGGTAATACACTACCTAATACAGTAATAGATTATCCGTTCATTTAGTAGGTAACTTACGGCATCGGCGCCTAAAGCATTATGAAAGCATCGCCTGACTACACTTTTCTAAACAAGTATTAAATGCTTCCCCTGCCTTCTTTCATCCTTTGCACAGGATCCAATTTGTTCTGCATAATATCCAACTATGATTAAATTTTTCAAGGATTTTCCTTTCATTCATTTTTTAGAATCCTTTTGTCAGCTATATGCATTCAGTTTTGCTTTTGGTTTGCCACTCTATTGCTAGTCATTTTCATGGAACTTGCACTCACATCTTTAATAATAAATAATTTCAAGGTTAATAATAATTTCGACATACTATTTCTCACCTCCCCTTCCACAAGCACTAAATTCAATAACTCCACCTGTTTTTTCCTTTTTTGAGGTTCAATACTACTTAATAATAGAAGTTATCTGATAAGTTCAGGTTTGTACTACTACTGTTATATTATAAGGAAACACCATAGAAAAGGTACTACAATCTAAAAATGTATCTACTGTGTACTATTTGTTATCTTCAAATCGCATAATAAATTTACGCAAATACTTTATCCTATTAATACTACACTACACAAACATTTGAGATGAATATAAAGAACATGGATTGAATAATAAAGCCAAAGCATCTACAATGTTTTCTGTTCTCTAATTATGAGACCTTTTAATGAGCTTAGTAGACGTTAGGTAATATTCAACCTACAGCGAGCATAGTACATTAGGGAAAATATTTTATCTAACACATCTGTTGATATCAAATGAAATATCAATATTCATAATAATGTCCTCTCCTCATGCACTATTCAAATTTTATATTTAATTGACATGCAAATGCATGGGATGATGTGGATATGTAAAGTCATACTTTTATTACATATCAATGTGTATATTTTAAAGTGAGTATTATTTTTAGGACAGGCTGCTTTTCACATTTTTAAATCAGAAATATAGGTCAGCTAACATTTTAGGCTCGTGTAAACATAAACAGAACCCTATGATATAAATCTTCTTATCAATAACCTACACATGTTTTCCGGTGTCAAGTCACCATTCAGCAACCATCAACATCAACATAGTAGTCTCCTATAAATTACTGCAAAGAGATCTTTTCTCTCGAAAACAGAACGCAGGGACAAGACACTTGACGATGACGATCTATGTAAGAGGACGCATTCACTTTTCCAAACTTATGTGGAACTCAATTTTAAATCCATAGAAATGTTATTGTACACGTACGATCAGTCACTCATGGCAGGTCCCAAAGCTCTGTCAAATGTCCATTTTCCCTCATATCCATTACACAGTAAATGGAAAAGTATGAAAATATCTTTCAAAATTTACTTTTCCATACTTTCACTATATTGGTCTTACGAGGAGGCAGGAGAGTGTCCTTTATATATTAAAGATTCAAGAATCGGTCAGCAGGAATGGGTTAGTCTTGTAAAAATAGAAAACAGGAGAAGACAACATGTAAAGAGTTTTATTGGAAATATTTTCTAGGATACAAACAAAAACACTAATACCTAAGGAGTAAGATATCAAAGGAAAGAACGCACACGGAAAAGTCAAAGCGGCTCGATAAATCGTCCTTAGTAGCAGCTGCTCTTATTCCCTTGAAAAAAGTCAGTTTTTTACAGCACATAACAGACACTTGACTTTTCAGAGGAGACTTTCTCTCAGGAAAAATGTCTAAAGAAACTGCCAAAAAATGATCTTGAATTGGTAAATATTTAGAGATAGAAAGAAGCGTAAGAATGTAATTTGCATTGCTAAGTGCCAAGCAGATCAGAGCGCGACATTTTCCCAAGGGGAAGATGAATTTACTTATACCACTATACTTACTTCTGATATAATCACCGTTGACACATAACTTAGATTAGATGATACGGAGATACACATTTGTCCAAACTCCCAGTAACAATTGATTTCAAAAATTCTGAATTTATTTCATAAGTAGTGCTTTATTTTAATCTTAATTAAATTCCTAAGTAAAAAGGTCCATGAAGAAAATCAGTATGTTGCTGATTTACTATTATAACAAAGACCCCTATTCTGTATTTCTCTGATAAAATCTATTGATTGTGAGTTTAATGCCAAAGATGAGAATCTTCAGATTGTTGAAATGATATAAGTTAAACCAGATCGTTTTCATTGAAAATCGATTTCTAAGCCTATGAACATCCCCAATGCCAATAATATCCTCTTAAGCCTATAATTTTGTACAATTAAGGTTATCTTTAGGTATCCCAACATAGCCATTCGAGGTCTGCAGTCCATGGCATCTCGTAGTTGATGTGAAAACCTATATGTATCAAATTCGCTTTATATAAATATAACGCATGAATGCGGTAAAGCCATTTAGCCTGTTTCAGATAGTGGATTTACGTGAACTTAAATAAATGTTCTCTTACGATTTTTTATATCTACATTCATCTATATGTTGGAGAACAGCTGCAGGCCTGCAAAAATTGTGTGGTACACACACTGTTTACCTATATACTTCGTCTAGAGACTTTCAATTTACTCTCTAGCATCTTTAAAACGTATCCATTGTAACAGTATCCATTGTAACTCTAACTATCTGTACCAATAAAGTCTCGGAATTTAATTACCTAGCTTGGATGGTTTGCAATATTGGTATTCTTTGTCCCCAAAGGATATGAACAGCTAGATGTCATAAATAATACGGATTGCGAATGAAATACTAGAGAGAGAGAAATGGTACACAAAGAGCGTCTCACATTTACAGCGTAATAGGTTCTCCAATTTTAAATTTATTTCTTAAGAATTTTTTCAGTGTCTACTTTCATCATTCTCATTAGGAATACTATCGTACGATCCAAAAGGTGATTGACATAAACCTTTCTTTCTCAATAACTTTATATGAAAATTTTCACAGCTTTCATTTCAAAATTTCGTTCGAGCTGATTAAAATTCTGGTGAAAGTACAGGTGAAAGTTTAACAGGGGTTAGCATTGGAAAAGTGAAAGTATCATGTCAATTATCTTTTGGATCGAGATATGTCCTGAACTGAACTATAAAACTACGTGTAAAGCGTCTCTATTTATCTGCTACAATAATTTATTGAGTTGATAGCATATTTAATTAAAGAGCAATCTGCTAGCACCTCAGTTTTCATTGGTTCTGATAGCTACTGTTACTGACATAAATGTACGTATAGTTGTATTTTAAAGTAGAGCGCATTTGTATTTTATAACGTGTTAAGTGAATGAAAGTAGCAACAGTCAACAGATTGCTATCGTTAACAATTATTAATTCAAAAACGTTAATTGCAATTGCTGTCTGTACATGTGCCAGAACATTTTCTCATTAACGTCTAATGAGCCGTGCAGGGTTTACTTTTTCGCCGAAATGAACATTGCAGGCACATCTCTAGAACAACTCATTTTAGTCTACAAGATATTTTAAATATGTATGTATTAATTTCACACCAAAGAGGTATCACGGAAGTCACTTCTGCATCAAAGAGAAAATCATTAAGCTTATGCATAATCCATCAGGTTAGGAAGAAGTTACTTAACTTTATGCGAAGAACTTGCAAATCTAATCCTCGAGAACATTATAATCAATGGACTGGTATAAAGTACTTTCCTCAAGACTCAATACTTCCCTTGGATATACGAAGTGACTGCAACTAATAGCATCTAATAGTGAATAGTGACTTTTACAATTTAGGTCTTACCAACGTGAATGCAAAAATCTTTACACTTGTTGGATGGAGCTTGCATTCGTCTTTAGCAGATGGTAAGGCCTTTCCAACCAGTTTGCCAGCAGTGAAATAAGATGCTCAAAAATTAAAATTTAGTTAGTACTGCAATGCACTAGCGTTCCATTTTGTTTTCTCTTATCTAAGGTATACACACTATTTACTACACTATTTAGCTCTAAGCAATAAAATTATTTTCAACTTCAAAAGTAACACACATAATTCATAAAATCGGAACGAAATTGTTTTAAAATAAAAAGAAAACTTTTTGTTTGGTAAATAAATATGTTATGTTATAATGATTATTAATTAGTAAAGCACAATCAGGAATATTTTAAGCAGGTAGTTGAGTAATTGTGCTTCATAATAATAATAATAAATGTAATATAAACATAAGTGGTTGCATCAAATCGATGTAAAGTGTGGGAAGTGGTAACTGGAAGTAGGTTCAGTGGGTAATATGTGAAAGAGGGCCTTGTAGGAGGTAATCTTTACACAATAAAAGCAGATGTACACTAGTAATTAGCACTAAAAGCTGAGCAATTAGGACCCACCTAATTTGGCTACAAATTTTCGCAAATGCAGATAACAAGAATCTATTTAGTATTCACAGCTTCACAAATGCATTGTAATATTGTCCTAATTTTGTGCTATGTCTGCATAATCGACCCATTCCTCTATTGCGAGGACTTGAGATATCCCAGAGTCTGAGTCTGTAAAACGAAATTACGGAGGAGGAATGGGTTTGAGATAAAATGATAAGCCATGTTATTATGTAGCATTAGATTTACAAAGAACATCAAATATAGCAAAAGTTATCAAAGCATTCGGGCGAAAATGCGACAGAAATGAGGGAAATATTATCATTACTACTATTATGATCTCTATCATTATCATAACCTTGCCATGATGTAAAAAGAGAGACTAGAGGCTGGATTGAGTTGGCTTGACTTGAGTTGCTCGATCCTTCTTATCGCTCCTAGATTAGAAGGGAAAGAAAGTTTTTTTCTGGACTGAGTAGACTAACTGTGTTTAAGGTTTCAGTCAAAAAGAGACTCTTAGCGATTGGAGATGATAAGTAGGTTAGCCCAGATTGCTATTGCTATACCCACGTAGAAAAATAAGAACACTGTCTTGTCTAGTTGTATGTTACTAACGATAAGTAAAAAGTAAGTGATGTGTGGCAGTGCACTGGCAAAGCAGTGTAGTTTTACCTAGAAAAGATTTGACTTTTCTTTATAAAATAAATGCAAAAGAAGAGGGAGAACAGCCTCAATGGCTCCTTGATTTGATACTGAGGAAGTTAGTCTAGGAGAAAGTAGAAAGCAAAGTTTCTTTCATTGAGAAAGTTACGTTATGGTATTGCACTTCGTCGTTCCTTTGTATAGTCCTTAGTATCATTAAACCTAAAATACGAGTTTTTTCTACCTATCCGCCCATGTGTCTACCATAGTATAAATATATCGAAGAAATTCTCGCCTATAAAAAATAAGTTATATTTACCCATTTTCCTCTCTCAAGGTTTTCCACTTAAGATTAGTTATACATTATATACTGCTATTTTTCATTTAATCATGATCTCCTACGTGCGTCATTCATTTAAAAATGAATTATGTATACGAAAACGAATTACTAAATATTTTTATTACTTACTTGACTGTTATCATTTATTGATGGGATTGCAATTTACATTAGTTATGATTGAATGAGAAATTGATACAAGAACATTAATACATTACAATTGAGCTTGAGATTTGAGCTAAAATGCCAAAACCGTCATGGCTAGTAGTCTCTATTGCTATGCTAGTATAAATTACTTATTCAATCGCCATGAATTAAGACGAATGAAGTGGGTAACGCGAAATTTTTTGGCAGCTTAGTTTGGCAAATTCTTGAATACGTTTGGCTAATTTTCATTCATAGTTATTCCATGCCAGTAGAATATTATATTCTTTCCTTAGCATTACTGTTTGCAAAGATTACCATGTGGCTTTCTCTTTCTTTCTCTAACTTTTACTGTCAAATCAATTGGTTGTCAATCAATCAATTGTCGCTTTATCTAGGTTAAAACTACCAAGTAAAATAACAAGGACTGCAAGACAACAAGAAATAAAACCTGAAGACAAAAAGACAATGCTTCTTTCATACATTATCGAAAATAAACATCTAGAAAGTTAGTATTTAAATAAATAGTGCTTACTTTATGTAAAGTCTGAAGAGGGTTCCCATACTGAGAAGATCCAATGAGCGGCAAGGCAGTGGACACTGATACAAGAGACAAAAGCCTCTCCGATCCAACATCCCCGATTAAATTGACGATTGCAACAGCCTTATTACTTCTGGAGAGGAAGTCGCAAAGAGCCGGCATGACACTAGGGTTGAATACAACAGAATTGTCCAGTGGCTCGGCGTCCTTCGCGATCACATCTCCTTTTTTGCTATGACTAGTAACACCAGTAGCACTATATGGACCACCCCCACCACCTCCATCACTTTCGTAATAATCACTGCTGCCACGAGTGCCACTAAACTTTTTATTGCTACTACTTGAAGACTTTTGCACCTGCTGTTGCTGAGAATAATTGGCTATCACAAAATTCTTCACTCGCCAAGTAACTATCTTATTTGTATAGTCTGGAGAAGCGGAAGTACTGGCTGGTGAATCTTCACTCTCCGCCGATGTCACTGCGTTTAAAGTTCGCGCCAAAGATTTAGAAAGCAATAACGAAGCGTTTGACGAGTCTCCGATTATGGCGACGACTTCTAATTTAATAACTGATGACTGACGAGTAGAATGGTAGGCGGCTGAGGCAGAATATTCAAACGGGTGTACATTTTTGGACGGTTCGTCTCCCTCGTCAGGCATTTCGTCACTGTTGAAGGTGCTGACGACGCTCACGCTAACTGGCGACCAAACGACCATCATCAGCACAACCATTACGAGAGACACTTGAACTGGAGGACTCGACATCCACATGTCACTGAACTCGTTGATCTCGCGACTCTTCGACCTCTTTTCACTCACAAACACTAACGCGGTTCGTTTTCACTCATTTTCTTCCCTTTTCCATTACTGTTGTGTAAGTTGACATAACTCATCTGAACTTTCCATTCTGTCGTGTCATGTCATTTCACATTTGCACTAGATAGAATGAGCCAATTCACTCACGAAGTAGACTCACGCATTTGTCTTCATCTTTCCACTTCAATTGTTATCTTTAGTTTTACTATCATCAACTTTCCAGACCCAACAAAGTTTGCTCTACTATTTCCTTTGTTGAGCTATCTTCGTTTTCTTCTTTTCCTTCAACACACAAGACACGACCGGCTCCGTAATGTATCCTCGTTTTTGTCATTTTAAGTTCCATGATTAATGTTACCTTGTCTTTATATTTTCTTCATTTTGATTCCTTTTATTACAGACCAGTTCTCAGTTCCCTAAGATGCACTCATCCTATCAGAATCACGTTTTCGATGACTGAAAGGCCAGAAACCACCATCTAAAAAATACAATACAATCATGGTCATTAATAATGATACTGATAATCCTGACGTGGAAGGTATAATCTATTTTTTGCATATTATCTCCATTTTCCAAGTTTACCGTGGCTTAAGGACTAACCAATACTTTCACCCTTTAAACTCTCAAGGGGTAGGTGCAGGGTTAGTTCATTGTAGTATTTGCTGGTTAATTTGAATTATTTTAACTTTACTTTAATTTATGGCATGCTTTGTTTGTGTTAGAATTTCAGTTTCAAATGTAAAACAAACATGCTTAATACGTGTCAGCAAAACCGGAATATTTCCAACTGAAATGGCACTCTTTACGTTATTGGACAATGTAAATAATTATGGTATTGTATTCTCTCTTATTGCTTTTTGCAATCTCTCTGATTTTCTTCAGACTTTCTCTCAAACTCTTTTGTCGTGTTACAGCATTCAGAATTGTTGGTTCTGTATGCATACCACTTTCTCAATTTCGTTAGCTTTCTCTTCATTTAATGCCTCTTTTGTTCACTCACAGTGTCTTATCTTATTAATAGCTGCTTTGTTTAATGTCATTTATTCTTGGCAATTCGGTTCACTCACACAATTTCTATTCATAAAATCCATTCTAATATCTATTACTTGACTTGTTTCAGTTTGGGCTATGAGTGTCCCAGCAGTGAAGGGACATCCTATAAAGTGAAGTAGCAGTATCCTATACCAACTGTCGTGGTTCCATTAGAATGTTTAAATATTCATCTCTCTTCACTCACAATCCCATATAGAAGACAAGAGTGTATAAAGACATCATTCGACTATTGTGTTGTACTTTGTACTTATAGTTCAGCATTGTTCCAAGCCTTGCTCTGCTCTCTCTTCTGGAAGCCAACCATTCTTCTACTTACATTAGGTACATAACTTAGCCACATTATATTTTAAGTACATAGGTCGTCCTTACAATGGTAAATGGTAGACAGTTTATGGCATCATCTGGTTAGCTAGCTTGGTTAGTATATATATAAGAAAATAAGTCCTTTGGGACAATCTCCTTCTTTTCCGATTCTACGTTCTGAATTTAAATTTGCATAAGTAGCCAGAGTTAGATCTACACATTCTGCTAAAGGAAACGGAGTCACTAAAGTCTTCCAGGCACATTATACTCACACACCCCTCTATAAGTAGTATGCCTCTACTCTACTAATTCTCCTACTCTCATTCTTATATATTGTACACTTGTTTGCTATGCATACCATGTGTACTTAGTACTACTTGTGCTCTGTGCACTTATCTATTTACTAGACAGCCAACGACCATGTAGAGACGAGGGACCCTGTTAGGATTTCTATTTCTCACATTATTCTATTAGAGCACGTACTTTTTTAAAATATTACATTTTTATGCTATTAATGTTGAGAAAACGACCATACATTTGCGCGTTTTAACTGTGTCAATCAGAGAATAAAATATCCATTGATTTGAAAATTCAGAGTGACTAGGACGATTTGTTCATTCATTTCTTATCATCACTTCCTATATGTTTACATAGTAAGTATTTTAAATGTTTACAGTTTTCGGTTTTAAATAAATAATAAATTATTTGTGGTTCTGTTTGTATATTTGACAATAAAAACCCCAAAATTTATCAAATAACCTGTCTTACATTTATTAATAATTTATCAATATATTCAGTTATGATATGTGTTGATTTTAAAATCACACATTAAATATACCTGTTTTATGCTTACAGATGTTAAAAGGATGTCAGTATGTCCGTTCTTAAGCCTAATTACAAAGTGTAAAAGAGAACAGCTTACAGCGTTGTATTAATTACTTCATTATTAGTGTAGCATATGTAAATGTATAGCTTATTAACACTAATACTAATAAGGCTTAGAAGTTTAAGGAAATTGGTCATAGGATAAAATAGTGAACTTGATTCAAGATTTTACGAAGCCAGGATTGATGTGTAACACAAAGAAGTTAGTGCGATAGAATGCCATGCACACAATCGATTTTTTGTCCAATGAAGAAAAGGAGTAGCCTGAAATTCAGTTGAACGGGGTTCCTCTCTCAACGGAAACTAAACCAACTGCTCTCAGTTTTATTTTGCACCTAGTGTACCAGCTGAAGGAGTGAAACCCAAGATGAAAAGAGAATTAAGTTTTCCCAAGGTTCGCAAGAGATCTGAGGACGAGAATATTGAACGTGCCCAAGATTCTGGAGCATTATTGCAATAAGAGACTTATCTTTGCTACGTACCACAAAATATTCGGGTAGAAAGACGTAAATTGAGCCGTCTATATTGGTTTTTGTATGGGAAGTAACATTTATTCAGGTTCATTCGTGGAACCTACATTGCCCTTTTCGAAAGATCTAATAGTAAGTTGCAGTAAACTAAACTTTGGTCCCGTTGAGGACCTTCCCTATAAAGAGCAGTCTCACATACATACTAAAATTACAAAGTAAGTGTACCATGTGCTTTCGCTGATGATAAAGTATGGTTAACTTTAGCATTGGTGAAATGCTGCAAGTGAGTGAGTACTACAAATATGCACTGGTAGTACTCGACTAACTCTACTTATTTATCATAAGTAGGTATATCTGTGAAATTATGCATGTGGCTCTTTATATTACAGGAGAAAGTAAGTTACTCAGATTTAGGCCTGCTGAGGAAATAATGTGCCCATGTATGAATTATAGATGTGAAATATATAGACATACCGCGAAATAACCAACGTGTCAACTTAGAATTTACGTGCTGTCTTTTTCATAATATTTGTGAATTATTGTTCCTCGGAAGAAATAGAAGAATGAGGCATGGTATACTTGCATGGTTATGGGGCAACCATACTGAACTAGTGGAGTCTAACCAAAGTAAACCAAATACCAGACCATTCTAGCTTTACAAGATGCAAAGCAGTTCTTTACTAGGCTTCCAGAGCTAAACCCAGAATACTAATGAAAACTAGAAGTAGAGCTCTTATCTTTAGAAAAGACGAGCCCTTTGGTTTAGTTTTGTTTCCCATTTGAAACTGGTTTTCTCATGAAGAGCAGAGAGAAATTGAGGACGATGTTGTTATCTTATCGATAGATGTGGATTTCACAAGGGAAAGTTATGCCATAAGTACCGAGCAGCTTAAGAATGCATAACCTTACGCGCTCCCCTGAATTCAGAAAACTCTACACTTACGTTTGGAAAGGTAAATATAATTGGAGAGAGGATGCATTAATCATAGTCATAGTCGATTCCCAAATTTAGAAAAAGCGTGCATACGACAGTGGGAGACAGAACAATTTTGTATTTTATTATTCCTTGTACATCTAGTGGATAAGTAGTGCATTGGCCTTT